>VXAY01005783.1:812308-832152 GCA_013399855.1 Oxyruncus cristatus | reverse complement strand
CAAGAGGGTCTCTTCATTCCAAATAATCTTCCACAGGTGGCAGGGTTTTAGTTTTTAAGTCTATTCCCCTGCTGGAGGGGGAGAGGGGGCCCGCCTGGGCCTCTCCTCCCTGCTACTGCTACACTGACCTTGGAGGCTCCATTGCTGTCTCTTGTTCTGCTCCTCTCCGGGCTGGAATTTCTTCTGCGCAATTCATCTTCTCTTCCGTTTTCTAAAATATGTCATTTGCAGAGGTGTTACTAAAACTTGTGATTGGCTTTACTCTAGAAACTCTTTACCCCAGGGTGGGGGTGGGGGGGCTGGTAAACCCACGACAGAGGGAAGTGTGCTGATGGCTAACTCATGACTGTGAAAGCCTTGCAACAGTTCTTTGCAGAACCTCCCTGCTTCATGTGTTGTGAAAAGTAGGTGGCAGTGGCCACCAGATTAAACGGGGGACGGCAGAAGAAGCAAGAATCATCGTGGGTCTGAAGGGATGGACTGCTGCCCTGCAGAGCTGGCTGGTGTTCCTGTCACTGCCGCAGAGCCCCAGTGTAATGCTGGGCAAGTTAGCCAGATTTCCCATGGGTGATTGTGACATTGCTTTCTGGATGCCTGACATACCCTCCAGTCCCAGACTGTGCTCTGAAGCACAGAAGGGTTATTTGTATTATGAATTGATTCCCTGATCCTATTTGCAGAACAGGCCCACAAACAAATGTGTTTGTGGGTGGGATTCACTGCAGGGCCAGGGTGGGAAGGAAAGGGCTCTGGTGACAGGGGTGCAAGCTATTGAAGCTGGCGTTGCACCCAGAGCCCCTGAATGGCTGAGCCACAGCCAACTTGCAAAAGGGAATGAACACTTGCAACTGCATCTGGACTTCGTGCTTTGAATGTAAAGTGTGGCAGCACGCTAGAAACTGTGAATATCCAAGCCCTTGCCATTATATATATCAAGTACACAAATTTTTTGACTTTGCACCTTCAGCAGGCAGCCTCTCATTTACAAAATACATAATATCTACTCTAGTGCTCTGAAAATAAATTTGTTGCTGTTTCTGAAGCAGTTAGATATGATATCTTGCTGAATGCAATGAACTCAAAAGGGTTTTAGTCATTCTGCTCTCAAAGGATTGTTTAAATCCTATGTACTAAAGAAGACCTTGGTTCATCCACTGAGCAGGAGACAAAGCTAAACATGAAATGTTTATTCTTTTTTAATTGCAGAAATTCTGTAACAGGAATCCTGTGACAGAAATTATCTACATTGCATGGCTCAAAGAAGGGAAATTAAAACTTCAGTGTCAGGCCTTGTAAGGGCACTTCCCATAGACACTTCCTGGCTTGGCAACTACAATAGTATTTGAATGTAGTTTTTGTGCTCAAACTATACATTTACAGTCATATTTTGTAGCCTACCAGTTCCTGCTGACCTAAATACTTCTCAACTGAAAATATTTTATTTTTTAAGTAATAGTCAGCCACAAAGCTCAATTAAGCCGATCTTGTATATAGAAAGATTGTTTTGGAATAAGTGGTTTATTTGATTTGGCTTCCTTTGACTTTTTTTTTTCTTTTTGTACAGGAAAAGTTATGAAATATGTGAACATCTCTCATCACCTTTATGTTCTACAAACCCTTCTGGATGGGCTGACTAGCACATCCCTGGAGAGGCAGCAGGTATGTGTGGGAGCTGGAGCATGTCTGAGATGGTGGCTGATGACCTGTTGTCAGACTTTTTTCAGAAGCAAAGTTCAGCAACCCTTCTGATATGGCAGCCTTTTAGTACAGAAAATTTTAAAATATTTTTTGATTGGAAGATAAAAAGAATGTAAGAAAAGTAGTATTTTAAAACTGTTTTGTTTCCTCTGCCTTCTCTGAGCTTTCTGCTCCTTGTTTACAAGTTGGAAGCAAAGGAACCAGATTCTTTCACCGCGTGAAAGGTTTAACACAGGTTAAAGCACCGGCTTAGGATTTTTCTTTAGTAATAACCAACAAACAAAGCTAAATCCTTTTGGAAAATAACAAATTTAATCAGACAGGCAGCTTTGCACCAGCTTCCGCCAATCTGCTGCCCATTGCAGAGGCACAAGAACCGAGGGGGCCACAGCTGGTGTCCAGGGAGACTGGCAGCACTCCAGCCCCAGCCTGACCAGCAGATAAAGGCTTCAGCCTGTTGGGAACATGCAGCAAAGTGTGTGACTGTCCCATTGGTACTCAACGTTGGGAAACTATTACAGGAATGCGTAGTTCAACAAGCCTCTACACACATGCCTCTGTTTTTTTCCCTTGAGATAAGATTTTGTGTTATGAATTCTCAGGGCTTCCCCTGTTTTGCTGGGCAGAAAGATCCTGGCTTAACCCAGCATATGGTGAAAGGAGCCCATAAATGGGACACAGGCAGGCCTTGTCACCTGAAGCACCCACAAGCTACCTGGCAGTACAGTAGGGAAAAGTTAAATCAGGGAACTGTCACTCTTGGCACAACTATCCATGCAGGAAGCAGACAGTAGCTCGCATAGCCCCATCTATATGAAGTTCAGGCTACCTGAGCTGGGTGCCAGCAGCAGTATAGGCTGCTCAGTGTGGGCTGCAAATCCTGCCCAGTTCCCTGGGCGAGTGTGCCTGGTCATAGCGGTGCCGTGAACTCCGTGGCTGTGGTTACCAGCACACACGCAGGACAGTTTAAAGCCAGTAGGAGCTTCCCTGAGGGACCCACTGGCTGGGCACTGGTTACAATGTCGCTGTATGCTTGGCCTCTACCCCTCCTCCTGCCCTGGCTCCTTCGACAGACCACTTAATACAAATAACACATTTTTGAAGGGATTGAGCACTGCCCCCCGCCCCCACCCAGAGGCTAATGGAGAAAAGCCTTGTTCAAACACAAGTGCACAAAAGGCTTTGAAGTAATTTTCTTGAAAATTTTCTTGAAAATGACTGGGAATAATTTCTTTGCCTCTGAGGTTTTTCTTTCTCTTTTTTTTTTTTTTTTTAATATAAATACTTGCAACAATGGCTAATTGTAAGAAAAATGTAAGCTATTTCTAAGCAGGATTCTTGTCTGCCCATTTCTGCATTCCAAACTTCTGTCTTTATAGCTGAGGTTTTGACTAAATTATATAGCTCAATGCAGAGCTAGGTACTACCTGTCCAGAATGAGCCTATGGGGACTGACAAGTATTCTTGTTAAAAGCCTGGAATAAAATAATCTGTTCCAAATGACTTATTCTTGGCTCTGGCAACCAATTGTGTGTATATATGCCCTAAGAATTATGGTAATGTGGAAGTAATATATCACAGAGAGTTTGCAGCATTGTGTATGTTACTTACACGTTAAGCCTATGGCCATGACATCATTGGCCTTGTTCTGGGCTCCAGTGATGGCGTGGCCAAAAAACGCGTAACTGAGAACGCAGTGCATTGTTCCCCTCAGCTGCTGGGCCATATTGACTTTGTGAGTCACGCTCAGCATGCAGGGGTGACACATTCTGTCATTAGTGTTGCTAATTCCCTGGCGTGAGAGGGGAATGAATGGTGCCTACTCTAAGAAAACAGGGCAGAGGTGGAAAAGCTTTGAACTCGCAAACTCACTAGCACCTCTTAGCCTTTCTGAGTTCATTCATTTGTGGCACAGATATGACAGTAGGATCTTAAATTGTTATAGACAGAGGGTTTTCCTGAGGCTTATATAGGACAATTACTATTTTTTGGGTAATCCTGATGAGGTGCTCAGGCTGACTGCAAGATACAAGGAACTAACCTGGGCACTGTTTTTCTTTCTTCTTTATTGTCTTGCCAGCAAGGAGGCCCAGAGGGATGGAGAGCTAGAAGGGCAGGACTGCTCTACTGACCTCAGTTGGAGAGAAAAGGAGCTGAAAAAGCCTAGAGGTGGGCCTAATACTGATTTACATATGGGAGGATTTGTGTAAGAAAACAACAGCATCATCATCATGAAAATGAGGATAATGAGGATGAGCAAGTGTGAAAAGCTGGGACAATCTGTGCCATAGTAGATGACCACCCTTAACTTCATGTTTGCAGTCTTGAAAAATAAAAATAGAGCAAACTGGAGGACCATGAAAATCTGTTGAAGAAGTTGTCTTTAAGCAACAAAAAGTCGGGATCCGTTGAGGATTAGGAGCAGCTAACAGACCTGCAGGTGATGGGGGACGCTTAGCTGGAGACACTCACGAGGAGCTGCTAACACGGTTAGAAAGGCTGCAAGAAGCAGCAAGCCAGAGGTACCGGTCAGAGGTACCTACCCTGTCTCAGCTCCAGCTTGAGGAGCCTTTGCTACCCAGCAAGTGTGTGGCAGTCCACCTGAACTGTCAGCTGTGAGTGCAGTGTTTCTAGAGCAGGGAGGAGCAATGGTCTGCTCGAGGAGCTGTGTCAGCAAGAAAGGCAAAAGGGCTTTGGCAAGTATCACTGGGGGAGTTGGTGGATGCCTGTTATTTTGTTTATGTTCCTTTGTCCCTTTCTTCTTCATCTCCAAAACAGTGCTGTTCTTCTAAGCCATTTATGATTTGTGAGCAAGAAAGTAGAGCTGTCTGAACACTCAGTTAATTTAATTTTCTCAGGTTGGGAGTTGGAACACAAAATTCTGTTTATTAATGACCCTTAGAAATTGAACTGCCCTTGCCACTGTCAATCAGTCTGGCAGAAAGGGAACATTTATTGCTTCCTTAATTTTTTATCTTCACCCTCTCATAAACTTGAGGCAGGAGTGGGAAAATTGGCTTATTGCTTATGTTTGCAATAAGTTTCTTTGCACCGTGTGTGGTTGCAGTTTGTGAAGGTGTGTAGAAACGAAATATAAAATAACTCATTCAAGTGGTAGCACATGTCTAAACCCAACGGCCTGAACTTCAACACAGGTCAAACGTGCCCAGGCAAGATCCTGGGCAAATATCCAACACGTGAAGCACATGCCAGCACTCCAGTACCTGTGTGAGGAAGTGGGACGCTAGGTAGGTGTGCCCCCCCACTGCCGCGTCTCTGAAGGAAGCTGTCAAGGTATTCTGAGTTTCAACTGGGAGGCCTAGGAGAGGAAATTAGTGGCTTTGGTCATGTCTCCACCGTAAGTGGGGACGGAAGTACACTGTGATGATGCCATCAGCATTGCACAGAGCCATTGGGAAGGCTTTGTACAGCTGGCCCACAGACATCTGTGAAACAGCTTCTGTTCAGAGGCCATCCTGGTGATTGCACTTTCAGAGCAGTATGAACAGGATAAGCGTACAAAAATATTTGTTACCTTTGCAGCCTTTGGAATCTAAGACTGCTTTTTACTCTTCTGATCAGAACAGCCTGGAATGATCTCTAACATACCAGACTGCTCTCGAGCCTGAGAGACTCTTTCGGCAGTAACCAAGACTTGAAGGAGCCAATTGAATCAGGCAGAAGAGAATGCTACAGGCTGTCCTGATGCTGTCCATACAGCCCTGAAGGAGTCAGACTCAGGGAAAGGATTATTTAGGGAGAGAGATCCAGATCTTATGATACTTTTTCACTAGCACTGGACTGAGAAGAGGCTGTCTCCAACCTAAGAACAGCAGTCCCTTTGCAGCTACCTCTGTGTGATCGCAAAGACACCTTTGTCTGTTCTGCCACCATCCCACATGGTATTTGTACACAGGCTATAGTGCCATCTGCCCCCATGAAAGCTGGTCCCCACATGCTGCTTTTTTCTCATGGACTTGATCTATTCCTATGCTATTCCATTCACATGGACTTGGTCTATTCCCGTGCTTCCCTATCCTTGCTGGAGGAAAGTGCTTCCTAAAGTCTAACCCAAACGGCCTTCACCATTACCGGCCCTTTCACCTTGATGCTCTTCTTGGATCCCCTTAAATAAGAATACAAGGTGCTTAACCTACTCCATCTTTGACTCTCTGAATTCCCTCTTCAGAAAGGTGTGCTTCGCTGATTTCCCACAAAGGGGAAGGTTCCGCATCAGATGCTGCAGAGATCCTTTGCCCCCACCCAAAGTCTTGTTTTTCAGTGATGCACACGCCGCTCTGCTATTACTTAATAAAAAGTGAAGTCACTGCTTTCCTCCCCTTCAAACTGCTCCACCCTCAGTCAGGAGGCCTGCTTCTCCACCCTTTGGCAAAACAGATGTTTGGGGGTGGAGGTGAGTTTAGGGGTGGTGTTGACCAGCTTCTCATCTAGGGAGAAAAAACCCAACAGTCTAGTCCTGTCAAAGAGCTGCTTGAGAGCTGGGAAGAGCCCTGACAGCCTTCCCCACATCTGTGTTTATGTGTATTTCATGTGAGTACAAGTTAATAAGATCATTCATGTCAGTCTGTGGGTCTAGTTTAGGATGCAAGGAAGAGTCTAAGCACAGCAAACCACTTGGCTGTTCTTTATCTGCCTTTTTCCTCACCCTGGAGGGAAGTTTCCACTGAAACACCCATCCTCCTACTTTGCCAGATAGGAAGAGCCAGAGAAATTGATGTGTATAAGTAGTGTGATGGGGGACTGGTTTCTCTGCTCTGCTCAGGCTTTGCTCACAAGTGGTGGGAAGGAAAACAGTCCTTAGGAACTGGCCACAGCTGCATGATTTTGCCTTGCCTCTATCAGTGTGAGCACAAGTAGCCCAGAAGCTGCCATAAATATACTCCGGCATCCAGCAGTCCCTTAGGGACTATCTGCCAACTAAATATGCCTGGAACACAATGTGGTGCAGCCACTCTTCCTTCCCACCCTTGACATGCCCTTCCTGGTGGCTAGTGAATAGCTCGTGGCTATGCTGGCTGTTCGCTCTCTGGAGACTTTACTGCTATGAAGAGACCACAGGCAAGGGACAGAGGCCTGGATAGCATTCTCTATCCTTGGAGGCAAGAGTGCTGACAATTTGGGCCACAACACCTCTGTGTTTAAAAGGGGAAGACTGCAAATGTTTGTTCAGAAAAGAAATTTTATTGTGCAAGGAAGCAAAAAAAAATGTCCAGGAAACTTGTCACAGTAGGGGAGACAAACTTTTCAGCTGGTTCATGCAGAGGGTGACAACTGGTAGGGACCTCTCCCATAAAAAGGACAAACAGATGGTGAGGTACAGAATGCAAAAACAGAAGGTCCAGCAAGTGAGGAAGCAGCTGGTAGGTCTGGTGGTCAGGATGGCCAGCTGTCCTGGGTTTGAAGGACTATACCTTCACCTGCTGTAAAGCAAATGTAGTTTTGTTCCAGCTTCATTGGGACCAGCTGAGGAGCTCTGTGTGTTCGAAACTACTTTTCTGATACCTCCTGCTTCAGCCATTCCATACCAGTTCATGGCTTCTGTTCCACTGTGCTATGGATATTTACATACCAGTCTCTGTTTTCCCTGCTTCTCAGCCTTTTCCTGGCTGAAGCAGCCGTTAGCTTTGCTGTGCTTACTCAGATGCTTTATTATTATTCACTCCAACATAATCAACTCAAAATCAGTAAACAGAGAAACTAGGGGTCCCACTAATTTTTTTATTTGTTTATATGCAGGTAGCACTTCACTCAAATACTAACATTCCCATTGTGCCAGGTGCTACACAAAAACGGAACAAAGAGCCTGTCTCCCAGAGGGAGAGTGATTTTCATATTAGATGAGACAGACTCAGCGCAAGATGTTATGAGCTAATACTAGTTAATTCCAGTGGTCTGGGACGTCAGCTTTGCATTGTTATGGAGCTCACATTCCTGGGTCAGAGAAACCATATTTTTGGGAAGGTTCAGTGGAAATGGTTTTGGGACTGTACCAAGTCCTCCCAGGATTCCAGTTTTCTTAGTCTTAGCCTCAAAGGAATTTACAGCTGGCTCGGGCAGAGCTGGAAGTCCCCACAGGAAGGATTTTGTTGATATTCAGTCTTTGGAGGACAGTGAGTTTCTCTGTGAAGGGCAACACATATATCTGTCCATGTCCACAGCACCACACCCGCTACTCCTCCAAAACAGATAGAGTTTCAAGGACTCACATGACCATGTCCGTCTGTCCAGGGACTATTAGGAAAACCTGTAGGTGGTATGTGTGTGTGGGAGGTTTCCCCCATTCAATTCTTAAGTTTAGGCAGGATTTATCTCTGTCTGAAAGTGAAAGAAGCTTCCAACACTTAAAAATTCTTAAAAATGAAGGGCACCTTCAGCAATCAGCAGAGCTCCCAGAAATTTGTGGAAAGCCAGAGACAACATGAAATGGCCCCTGTACTTTGGGGACCAGTAGTGTGCTCTGCTTCATTGCTGGGCTTCTCCCTACTGTAATTAGCCTGTCTAACAATGCTAACAATGATGCGACTACAGTGTCCTGGCTGGGTCTCTATAGAGTGGAAAATAGCTCCTTGTGCAGCATGGCCTCACCTGGAAAGTAGTGCAGGGCACAAAGGATACCACGGGCAGCTCATGAGGTTTGTTTTACATGCAGACTGACTCCTTCCTGCCAGCCAGAGCAGAGTGCTACAGGCAGTCTTGTCCAACATACTCTAGTCAATCTTTTGTTTCTGGTCCAACACAAAACCAAGGGTGTCTGCCCAATTAATAACATAAATCTGGCCTCTGTCAGCTCAAGGAATAGTCCTCTCCTGTCCTTGAATGACATAATAACTAGCTTTTTTTCAGCCTAAACATCTTCCCAGGATTCCTCACCTGACTCAAAGACCTTTTAAATCAACAGACTGAAAAAAAGGTTACTGACTTGATTCCCAGGCCCTGGACTAAATTTTCTTACAGAGCAGAGCCAGTATCTCTTCCAGATTCCTTAAGGGTCCATATGGCCTTTACTGTCCACAGTCCCACACATACATCACTAAGAGCATACACTTCGTGCCTGCAGAGCATCCTCTAACAGGTTTGTATGTGGAGAGGAGGGGAGACGAGGAGAGGGAATCCATGAGAAATTCAGGGGAAGAAGAAGTGCCATCTGTTGCTCATGTCTCTTGGAAAATTTGGTTGAAATAGGAGTCACCCTAAACTTTTTTCCTTCCTTTTTTACTCTGTGGTGTCTCTGGGCATCAGATTCATTGCTGTATAGCAAGTGTTGTGGAGGATATCATGACATCAATTCAGCACAGGAGCATAAAGCAGGTAAGACTCGGAGTTCCTTGAATGTAATATCTGCAGTACGAATGCCACATGCTGCAAGCTCCTTCACTCCTGCCATGGCACATTTATTGTCACTGTGTTAATTTTAAACCCTCCCTAACGTGTACTCTATGCCCTTTGGCAGGGACTCACTCTGCCTGTTATGTATCAGTACAGTGTTTGGGACAATGTGGTTTTGGTTTTCCTAACGAAGAGCAGTGCCAATAAGTAATGAAAGCATATCAGTCATAGTCTGCATAGGAAAGGCAGTGTCCATGGGATGATAACATCTTTGGTGGTTACCATAATATTTTCAAGAATCAGTCATCCCCCTCATATACTTTATAAAAACCTCACAAAGTTGGTATGGTAAGAACTTCTAATATGAATATATCTCCCTTATTTGGATAAAAGCAAATTGTGCTTCCAGTTTCATGATCCCACTTCATTTTTGATATCTGACCTGCAGATTAGAGGTTTTCACATCATCTGTCAGCCCACAGAGAGTATCCCAAGGTTGAGTGTGTGTGAGAGAGATAGGAAAGGAACATTAGGAACAGGCCAACCGCAAATAGCTAAAATTAGCTATGAGAACTGGAGTGCTGAGGTCTCTGAGGAACACTAGTCAAAGGAAGAAAATGGTTGTTTGCTGAACTCCCACTTATTCTACTGCCTCTGAGAACTCTTGGCTGACATCCCTGCCCAGACATCCTACATGGCTATTTAAGAGGATTTCCCCCACCCCTTCCCCCTCCATTGGTCATCATTTTCCTCTTTTATAACTGCAGTACAGAGTGATATGGGATTCCTGCTCCAGCAGCAAGATGCTGACTGGAGACAGGAAACAGGGGGGCTATGCAGAGCTCAGCCTCCACGACAACACGGACGTCATACCCACGTGCAGACAGGGATGCTTCTCACACATGGCAATGATCAGCAGCTTCCCCTTTTCCTCCCCTTCTCTTTTCCCCACAAGGGCTTACAAAGCCCTAGAGGGGCCATATATCGAGTTAGAAGCAGTGTTTAGGAAGCATGGCTGTGTGAGGCCTCAGTTATCATGGAACATGATTTCTTGCATAATTCTTTCAGATTCTCTGAGGCCAATAAATTTGAGACTGTAAATCTTCATGTGACCAGAGCATAAGGCCTTAGAATAAGACATGGAGTGAATCACAAAGAGACAGCCTATCTTCTTCAGAATCTGATTAAGGGAATCCTTTGAGAACTATCCCTTACATGCAACCATAGGCATGGCTTTAAAAGCTGCCCTCCCTTCCTCCCTCTTCCTAGAAATGCCTGATGGAATAAGGCGTTTTTTTTTTTTTTTTCTTTCCCCCAGCACCAGGTTCTCTTCTTTTCTCCTTCCTGTTCTCAAAAGCCTTTTCTCAAAATAAAACTGAATGGCTGTGACTGCTTATCCTTCAGATTATAATGCCAGAAAAAAAATAAATTGTTAAAAGTAATTGCATTGATACTTGTGGAAATACCTTAGGGGAGTTGGAGAAATTGCCTAAGCTAAGGAGCTAGGTTCTGTCTCCACAAGGAGGAGAAGGAAACACTCTTGCTTCCACTGGGAATAAGTTTTGGTTTCCTTCAGGCAGCTCTCTGTAGTGCTATTTGCCTACAGCCATGCACAGATTATGCTAAACTAGCCTCTCTAGGCTAAATTACCATTATATATGATGGGCAGAGGTGAAGGTTTATTCCAGATGGGGAAACCAATTTCAAATGAAGTAAAAACTTCCCTTCCTAGCCTGGTTCCCCTCTTTCCATGAGGCAGACAGTGCTCTTCTTGATGATTCTGCTTCTTCGGCACAATAAATTCTTTGAAACAAAAGTGACTTTATATAAGTATCAGTGGGAAAAGGTTTTCTCCAGCAATAGTTCATTCAGTCTCAACAGTGGGAGAGAGAACTGAAATGCTTTCAGAAGGTATATCCATTGCTGTTCCATGAGAAAATGGAGACCAGATTAGTGCCTTCTATTCTAGCTGCACCAAGGATTTGCCAGCATTGAGGTCTCCATTCCTCCCTTACCATCCCCCTCACTGGGCTTGGGGTGGTCTTGCTGAACTTGAACAGAGAGAAAAGGAAGCAAGATTTTGGTTAAATAATGCTCGGTTGGAAGCCAGGGAACAAAAAGACATGGCTTAAATAAAAATAGAACAGATAGACAATGCTTGTCTACCTACTGTCTTTTGTACTGTCAGGTGCTGGGGAAAGTCTGCTGGAGAACCATGTCTCTGTTGGTAGAAACTGCTGTTGCTCAGCTCTTTGTTTGTTGTTTTCCATTAATTATCCCATGATTAAAACTATAGATTCCTCCCATGCATTGCACAACTGTTACACTGAGAGCACTTTCCTCACTGACGTCCCTGGCTTGTGTGGTGAGAGATCAATCTCTTTTTGCAGTTAACTTTAATCATTGCTTGAAATCCCTACTGTAGGTATTGGGAGATGGCAAGAATGGGAGCTGTGCTGTGGAGCAGCTCCTCAGCTGGGTGTCAGCCATAGGCAGTCACCAGAAGAGAGGAGAGGACAGGACAGGGAGAGGGAGAAGATGGGGAGATGAGAGGGAGAGGAAAAGGGTGTGCTGTACTAAGCTACTGTTGGACACCTGCTACTGCTACAAGTGTTTAATAGCTCTCCAACCTCTTAGAACTTGAGATGAACCGCTGCCTTCGGGCGGTCCAGGATCCCACAGAAGGGCACCTGGGATGATGCTAAACCCCTGGTCAATACTCTGTGTGAGATTTGGTGGAGAGTTACTAACACCAAAGCTATACAGGGGTGTTTTCTTGCTCAAACCACACGTTCAAGCCTTCATAGCTTGTACCTTCATAGCTCAACTCCTAGCACATTATCTGTACATATATGCCACACCTTCCTGGTTCTTGCCAGCAATGTGTAGTTCTCACTGACTCCTCTGCTCTGCATTGGAAGTCCTTCTTTCTGGGTAGAACCAGGGGGGTGCAAGCACATTTACACACACCGTGTGTCTCCCCATCAGAAGAGCACACCAACTTTGAGCTGCCATATTGCTCTTGCTACAAACCAAGTTAAAATCAAAAGGAGTTGAACTCTGTCAATATAAAACACTGGTTTTAAGGCTTCTGCTAACAATGCATGTGATCATAATTGTAGCCGTACAATCCCTGGTAAGGATACTGTTATTCAGTGCAAAGGAAAAATAGAGGAAGTTTGCTCTGTCCCTCTTGCTTGGCTTTGCCTCCAGCCATGCTGAATCTGGTTACAGATTAACTCATGCTGCATAATACCTGTTACCAGTTGCAATAAAAGGAAATGAAGTCTACCTTGCTAAATCGACAGAAGGGTTCTGTAATTACACCGTGATGTTTTTCCATACTTCTGTATCCCCCCCGAAACACCCCTCAGAAGCACACAGAAAGGCGCAACTAAGGGATGGAGGCTGTCAGATTAAAGGAAAGTGGAAGAGGGGCTGTAGATTGTTACGTCTGTCTTTAGTGGAGAAAGAATACTGTTCTTGCACATCTGCGTGAGATCAAACACTGATTTTTTCACTCCTGACATTAATACATGAGGTGTGGAACTCACACTGCTGACCTGAAAAGGTCCTTTGAGGAAAGTATTACTCTTCACTTGGGAAGAGCAAGACAATAAACAAATGAGAGTCCTCACTCTAGACTGCAGATCTACCATCTCCTCATCTTTTTCTCACACTGTATGCCAAGACTTATGGAGAAAAATTCCAAAAGAGTGAGGAAACAGAAGTGCTGCCTTTTGCTCTAGAGAAGAAAGAGATCCGTCCTTGAAATCTCACATCAGAAATTCCCCAGCTTCTATTGGCTGGAACCATGAGCCTCCGGGAAGGCTCTGCCACAAGTGAGCAGTCAGCTACTGTTTGGAATACAGCACTGATTTGGGAAAACAGAAGAAAAGCACTAAAAAACTCAATTTGGATTTTTAAAAAAAATACTATGCCAAGGCAACAATCTCTGTTGGGGTTTCCACACAAAGGAACTGCTTCTCACTTTCAACACTTGTGCGCTGGCATACACAACAAGAATCACCGAGTTCATTCCCTGCTTGGACACTGTCTTTGTCATTAGAGACTGTCCTTGTAACCAAAACCTTTGTTTGCAGTTTCAGGTGAGAAACTAGTAACACCTGGACTACGGAGATGAAGACACTGGTTTATTCTTACAGGAAGTTTTTTCAGAAGAGATAGCAACTTTTCCTGTGGTTGCACCTGTTCTGCAGGTAAAGAAAAGACCCTTTCTTCAGACCTGACAGGCTGACACTATCTCCAGGCTCATTAAAGAAACAGAAAGAGGAAGTCTAGCCCTCTCATTCTGCTCTTTCTGCTTTTCCCACATATGGTGATTCCAGAGGATTCCAACATGCTTTGAAACCAGTGGCACATCCTAGGGACTGGGTGGCCTACTCCATATGGAGAGACTGCAGTTCTGCTCGCCTCAGGATGGTCTAAGAGATGCAGGACTACTGCCTGCTGCCTGGGATCTTTCTCTACCTCCCTACACTCACACCAGGTTGTGGAGGCTGCTGTATCCTGACAGTGCCCTTTGATGTGTAGGAGAAGGGGAGAAAGATTATGCTGAGAGACGAGGGAGCACACTCAGTCCATGCCTTCAGAAGGCTGGTGAGAGGCAGAGACGTGAGTGGAGAAGTATCTAGTTTCTCCAAGTGCCAAAAAGGCCATATTCTCAGTCAGCTCCCCTCCCAACTAAGGCTGTATTCAGCTCTCCTGCTCCTCTGTGGCCAATCATCACTGTGAGAAGCCAGGGAAGCTCTTGAGAGAAGGCCAGGGATTTAGTGGTCAGCCCCCTTCAGTGACAAAACTGGAAAATAAGAAAATGAAATTCTGGACTGTGCCAGGGGATAAAAAAGCAACAAGATACTCCCTTACCACTGCTAAGCAGAGTAAACCTCATCACATGGAGGGCAACCTGTTGTGAGCAGAGCAACATGCCAGTCTGCCAGGCTCTCTGTCTGCTAAACACTGGGGGGCTGTTTGGAACCCCACAAATACACACAGCAACTTCGGTGGCCAGCACTCAGATGCAAACCCTCTCTCACAGAAAGAGACATTTCTTGTACAGTATCTAGGAGGAGACACTATGAGTATGTGATATTACAGTGGCAGATAGAGAATGTATAAGTGCTGTCCCACACTCAAATTTGAGCACGACACTAAGGCTACAGTGAGAGAAAGCAACAAGGTGCTTTCTGGCAACCGCACCAACCTTTAGGCTCTTGTCTCACCAAAAGGCAGACTTGCCCCATAGCTGCTCATGGAGCTGATGCAGGGAGCAGATGTTACTGCTTTCCCATGTCTACCCCTTCTTCCTCAAACTCCCCTCCAAGGCCTTTACAAAGATATCATCTTCTTCAAGTTACGTGGATAGAAACGTCAGACCTCGACTGGAGCCATGAATCTGCTCATGAACTCTGCTGGCCACAATGCCACAGAGCTGCCTTAAAGCTCTTAAAAATGTGAGGCATTCCAGTCATTTTAATTACTGTGCATTGCATAAGCCAGAAACCAGTTCATACAAAGGAACAACAGAAAAGTGATTTTCAATTGCTCTCACTCTCTTCTGTGCTTAGTGCAGAGCCTCCAAAGCTCTGGGAACACCAGCTCTTATTACCATTTGAAGTACTTCATCTATTTGAAATCTCTTTGTTCAGTCACTTGGAGCTATGGATGCAGTTTAGAAGGGTTTAAAAAAGAAAAACAAAACTTTGATTTGGAAATGGCAACAGCAGCAAGAAAGCAAAAAAAGAGAAACGGAAAGATTTATATATAAACAAAAGTGAGAGAAAATTAATTGCTTGGAATGAGGCATAGGCAGGTAGAACAAAGCAAATCACATTGTGTCCTTCCCTCCCAGATTCTGTCAGACCATCTAATCACAGCCTCCTGGCTTGAACTCTGCATGGTACTGAGCCCTTTGGCCCTGGTCCAGAAATGCACTTAAGCTTATATTTAACTTTGTGCATGTAAATGGTCCTGTTGACTTCAGCAGAGCATCTTGTGTGCTTAAAGTTGAACATGTGCCTTAGTGTTTTGCTGGATTTGGGCCAAAGAGCACAGTCATGTGCAGGAAACATTTTCAGCTCGATAAGGCTGTTAAAAGATATTTCCTTGTTACTCTTCTGCAGCTGATGCCACATCACAGCCTGACTGGAGATCCCCGCACTACCAACAGGGTGATTTCATATTCCACAACCCTTTATAATGTAATATTCCTGGTGGCACATGGTGCCTATGGTCTGGTCCCAGGCTGAGCACTCTCAGTGGGCACAATCTATAAAGAATCTTTGAAGACTGAACACAGTATAGAACCATTAGAGCTGATGAAGATTTAACGGTGCACCTCGAATGAAAAACTTGGAAATGGGATGGAGTGTTACCTATGTCTGGCTTGCAGACAGGAAGGTGACATAATTCCTTTGCAACCTCAGAGAAAGAGATCAAATGAATTTTTTTGTATGTATTTATAGAATCAAAGACATTTTTGAAGAAAGAGTCTTCTCATTTTAAATAGCATATAAAGTTCACTGATACAATGGTGGAATTAATAGGAGTTTTTCCAACTTTTTCGCACTTATAAATCATAGCAAATACAAACATTTTAAACAAAACCATTGTCTCAAAGGACAGTGTTAGAAAAGAAACAGTGCACTGAAAAGGAAACAGGTAATCAAGAAATATGAGAATCTTTTGCTAATGCAATGCCTGACCATTCTGTACCATCCTACGAGATGGCATGAGTGTGCTGTAAAAAAGGACATCAGATAGCTTTGAAAACACCTATCATTTCCCACCTGCTGCATAAAAGCAGAAAAACAATGAGGCCTTCTAGAGGGTGTGATGCTGAGCTGGTGTAAAAGATATGAAGATCGTAGACTTCAAGAAAAGTTTTTTGGACAAGAGGATGCTTTTGAGTAACTTGTCAGCTGGACAATTCAGAATGCTAGTGGCAAGACTCCACACTCATGAATCAAGTCAATTTACTGTCGAAAAAATAAAATAGAAAAATGACCATACTTCAGAATCCTTTAAAATTAATATGTTGTTAAGGAGGTGGCAGGACTATTGAACTGCAGGCTGAAGTGTCCTGATTTCATTTATGCCACGCTCAGTTTAAGCCACCTGAGATCTGGTGATAAGCTGGAGTGTTTTCAGCCACTACACGTGTCAGGGTATTTTTCTCTGGTGGCAGTGGGGAGTATGTCTCTCTCTCTCTCTCCCCTCCCTCACCCCCCGTTTTTTTTTTTTTTTTTTTGGCCAGCACTTGTTATAGTTTGGTGAAGCCCTTCTGCACGGAAGCAGGCGGCATCCCTCACAATGAGATGTGATCAGAAGGCAAGTGAACATGCCTTTAGTTCATTTACAGCAACAGCTTACGCATCTTGAAGGAATATCCCAAAGTGCTTTTATCTCAATCTCTGCCCCTGGTTCCAGGATGGTTCTTTCTAGCCACAAGCAGGACTTGTGGACTGAAAATGACATCGTTATTCTGCTCTTGGTGTAAACAGCCGTGAGTATCTGTGGAAGCAGAAAGTAGTTCTCTTTCCTGAAATTTGACTAAGACACACAGCTTCACGTTTATCCTTTTTCACATAATCGATTACCCTGATATTGCACAGAACCTGGCTTCAGCCATCTCTTGCAGCGCAGTGCCCCCTAGCACTGCCTGCACACATTCATGCAGGACGGAGGGAAGAAGGCCACTTTGCTCGGTCAACAACACCTGTGGGACACGGCTTTCCCTGGGAATTTTCACACCAACTATTGACCCAGCCCAGTCATGCTTAGCTTGTGGGATACGACAAGATCACAGCATGAAGTTGTGTGGCTGCCCAGTAAAGCAGAGAGATCCTTAATTGTGTTCAACAGTGTGTTTCTTGGTGGAGGACTGGAATAACATAGATTTCTTTATTTGGTGACATTAACAAAATGTGAACTCTAATTTTCCCATATGAAGAGCAAGGTCTTTATTTTCTCCTTTCTCTGCTACATTTTTTTTATGGCCATATAAGGCTTAAAGTTTTATCTGGGCAAAAGAGCAGAATGATAGTTCTTATTTTACTTTTTTCCCTTTGCAATTTCTCCCATGCAGATAGGGCATAGAGCAGAAATTCAGAGAGAATTCTCCTTTCAGTTCCTTCATCAACTTTCTGTGTTACTCTGACAACATTATCAATATTTTCTCACATAAATAAACACTCAGAATCCTTGCTTGTCCCTTCCAGACTTCACTTTACTGGTAGGTCTTCAAGGGGAGAGGCAAATATCAAATACCTAATTGATATTATCAAAGGATAACATACAATAGCTCTATTTACAGATGATAAAACGAATATACAGGGAGGTTAAATGATTTAACAAAGGCCTCGAGCAGGCCACTGGCCAGACTGAGCTTTACTGAGGATTATTTACCTGTAATTTACAAAAATAAGGCACTCTGGTTTCTGTGTGTGAAATGTACTCTTTAGGTGGAAAACAAATATTGTTCTTATTGTACAGTATTCAGTTCTGGTTGAAAAAACTGCATCTCTACTATGGTAGAGAAGTTAATCTCTTTGAAAAAGAATATTTAAGTGTCAAAAAAGCAGGTGAATCAGCTAAGCCCTGACCAAATACAGGCACTACTACTCCGGACAATAATAATATAGGCATTACAAAAATTTCTGGATCAGCTCCCAAACAATGATATAGAAGATAATGGTAAGCCTTGCCATACAGACAGTCTGCACACCACCCCTTCCAAACCCCTACCCCTGGATCAAGCTGTGTCACTCCTTTTCATGCTATTACTTCCCTGGATTATATCTGAAAAGTGAACTAGTTCCTGCAATCAGCACAAACTTGGTGTAATTTTAACAAGCTTGGTCGGCCTCACCATAAACAAGCTACTTCCATGCCTTGGAGGGCCCCGTGGAACGTCAGTAATTTCTAGTCTTCCTCTCCCATTTCAGAAATTGAGAGGGTGACTGAGGGTTTTTTTATTCTGAATGTGTCCTGCATCTGTGTACCATAGACACATAGCATTTACACAGTACCCAACAGCTTAAAAGCTTATTACAAAAGGTTTAGCTTGTTAGTCCTCAGAAGACATTGGAAAGGTGTTATTATAGAAATGAAGAAACATACTCAGAGGAGTTACTTGGCCAGAGAGTGAAGGGAGGTGGTGCTGGAACTGTGATTATAATCTAGTTGTGTGTGGGCCAAACTCTCCCTTATTTACACCAGTGTCAGGTTCTGGAATAACTCCACTTCTCTCAGATATTGATCTGAGATTGTTGATAGACCAGGTGTATCATGATGTCGGTGATATCAAACTTTTCACAATAACAAAGAAAAAATGAGAGTACCAGACACACCTAATTTTTCTTCCGTGTTACTCTGCTGAGGCTGGTGGAGTTGTTCCTTGTTTACACCCAGTGAGAGTGAAAGACAGTCCATCCAATCTGATGGATTCAACTTCAATTGTAGTACCTTTAACAAATAGTCCAAATACCTAACCTGGTTTTTGCACAGGGTTTCTCATACTGCAATTTGGGTCCAATGATTCAGTCACTGACGTGTATGAATTGAATGACCTATTTGATACCCTGTCTCATACGTACTTATATGATCCGTTATCACCTCCATACCATCTAATTTTTTCAGTGTGTTCACTAATACACATTCCTGAGCAGCTCCCATCACTATTATCCCATTACACAGGGATTTGAAGCACAGTGAGGCAAAGTTGTCACACAGGTTGCCTGTGTCACAGCAAGGATAGGAACTCGTGTTTCCCATTGTTGGCTTTGTAACCTTGATCCCTACTGACAACACCTATCTCGAAGCTTTTCTCTACTGATGCTCCAAATAATTAATTTAATAATTTAATTTTATGTGGATGGTATGATTAAAGAAAAGGTGTAGGCAGGCTGTGCTTCACCCAGATAGAGCAGAATTGTAAATCTAAAGACTTAGCTGACTATTTAGAAATTTAGGACAGCTGGTCCCTGGCCTTTAATACCAGCATAATTTATAACTAGATGTGCTTAAGTCTTGTAAACCCCGTGGAAAGTACTCTGACATTATATACACTGGTTTGATACTGTGATTAATCACCCCTCAGTTCCCTTTGCAGGATAATAAGGCTGTCTGTATCTTGCAGCTGGCAATCTCCTTCCTTAGAGTCCCAGCTCTCCTATAACATTTACATTTCTACAGCTGACAGAAATTTAAGGCTCCGAGAGGGGATAAGACAAAACAAAACAAACAGGACATTTCTATAAATTCCACTAAAGCTGCTCGGCTAAAATACACTTTGAGATTAAATGTTGGGAGTGCCTGAGTAGATACGACACTGCTTTTTCCAGCTGTTTTAGCAGTTTATGACCCCTTTCTGCCCAAAAGCCCTGAAAAGAGGAAGCGATGGGTGATGGTGGTGAGGTGACAGAAGAAGGAGGATTAAAAACACGCAGGACGACATCCTGGTTTACAATTCAGCTAGGTCTTGTCCTTCTTTTCGTACGTTCCCTTTCCACTACCTGTTGGAAGTGGAAAAGAAGCAGCGCGCCGCACTTCTGCGTTTTCTGACCGCTGCCTGTAAAGCCCCTTGGAATTACAGTGTCACCGCCGCCTTCAGCCGAAACTCAGCTTGTAAGACAGCGCAGACGGCTTTCAAGGGAAACAGCCCAAGCTTTCCGAGCGAACCACAACCCCCGCGCAGTGTTTTCCAGGAGCCCCTCCGCGCCCTGAGGAGCGGCGGGGGGAGCCCGGTCCTGACTGGGGTCAGCGGGAGGGGCGGGGGG
>VXAY01005783.1:749487-812127 GCA_013399855.1 Oxyruncus cristatus | reverse complement strand
GCTGCCATTGGCCGCGCGCGGCGGCGCCCCCGGAGCCCGAGCGGGCGCGATCCGGGCTATAACCGCGCGCGCCGGCCCCGGCCCGCACCGCCCGCGCCTCAGCGCCTCAGCCCTGCGCGTCCCGCCGGCAGACAGAGACAGAGACAGAGAGAGAGAGAGAGAGAGGCGCAGTGCAGGCTGCGGGCAGGCAGCAGCAGCAGCAGCAGCGGCGCACGGGCTGTTTAGGAAGCGAGAGTAAAGTCAGGCGAGCGCAACAGCGGCCGCCTCCCGCTCCGCAGAAGTGAGGAGGCAGCACCTCGGGGGGCAACATGACGGCGTGGCTGAGCTTCCTCGCCGTGTTCCTCTGCAGCTGGAGCCTGCGGGACTTGGTGGTGGAGGCTTGCACTTGCGTCCCCATCCACCCGCAGGACGCGTTCTGTAACTCCGACATCGGTAAGTGTCCCCCGCGCAGTCGGGCTGTCACCGCAAGGAACTCCTCGTCCCGCGGGTCACCCAGTGAATACAGAGGTGCGGCGGGTTAAACTGGTGAGCGGGGACCCGACTTCTCAGGACCGGGTTTGGCTCCATCGCTGCCGCAGACGCCTGGGCTGGTAGGAGGAGAGGAGTGTAGTGGCGGACCCCCGCCCAGCTCTCCCAAGCCGTGTCCCGCGGCAGCCTCTGCCAGAAGTCCTTTAAAGAAATCAGTAGTTGTTGAAGTGGCGTGTTTCTTACAGCAGGACAAAGACACAACTGGAGGTGTGGGCTGGCAAAATTTCCTCCCCAACTCGGTGACAAAAAGTAGGAGGCAGGATTAGGATGGGTTCTGCCAAGCACGGAAACCGACCGTGGCTGCTGGTATGGGAGGTGCGGCTCACACAGGCTTGTGGTGCTGCGCCTGTAGCTTTGGGGAAGGGCTGGAGAAGCAGATAACAAGTGTCTCCACACTTTTCGCCTGCTGCGCTGTGATCTTTGGAGCTTTGGGAGCTATGCAAACGTGCCTGCTTTTGGGAAAGTTAAAACCCTTCTATTGAATCCCGACTGACGTTCTCTGCTATGGGTTTTAGGATCCTTAGGGGTTCACTACGCTAACTTTAGATAGGAGGCAAGGACAACAGCAAAAATCTCTGAGGAGGTGGTGATAGAGACTGATCTCAAGTTCTTTGGTTTGTTTGTAGCCAAGGGTGGTTAACAAAATATGATTACTGCTTGATAAGTGTTCTGTGGCAAAGTATATGAAATCAAATAGTGCTGTCCTTTGAGTTAATGCTGGACACAGGTCCATGTAATGGTAAATCCAGGCTGTCACTTCAGCAGTAGTGAGTGGATGGCACAAGTGAAGCCTCTTACCTTCTCTGTAGGTTGCCTTAGTAGCACAACATAAAGGGGGTTTGGGGGACTCTGCACTGCTGGTACCCACACGGTGCTGACTCCAAGTGGAGTCTGCAAAGAAGTCGTTCTGGCAACAGCTATGAAAGTCAAATAGAAAATAATTGTCACTGCAGCAGAACACCCATAGCTATGAACCCTGTCAGTGGCTCTTTCAAGTTAGATCTTTTGCCAGTAAGCTTGGCTGTCTCTTGCCTTTAGTTCTTCTACAGAAACTGCAGTTATGCCTGGTTATTCATGTCTAGTTTATATAGCGTGTCTGCTTTTGAATGCCAAAAAACCCATTACATGGTAAAAGTGCTGGGGAGGTTACAGTTAGCTTCAGTGACGGTAGCCTGGAAAACATTTATAAAATACTTTTATACTGGCAGATTCTTCCAGGAAACTGCAGTATTCAAAGTTCTGTTGCCATTTTCATAGTTGGGATCAACAAGTGTGACACCTAAGTGGCAACTGCCAGAGATATTGTCCTTTCTGTGAAAGGGAGACTGGGAGACCATTTTTCCGCGGCTAAAGCTGATAGCACATGGTCTTCATTAGCTGCATTTTGGGAGAAAGTCTACTTTCTTGCTCTGTTATGTCATGTTATACTAGATTAAGAGTAGTTTTCAGTTCAATTCAACTTCTTAAAATGGTGTTAAATGAATTTTTGTGATGAATACGCATAGTATTTTTACTAGATGGGTAAGTGACGAGGAGTATACATACAATATATATATATAGTAAACAATGAAGTTTCATGTAACAGTGCTCCTAAGCTTTAGGGCACAAAGTCCTTCTGTTTTCCACTCTGATTTCTGGTTGAGTTCAGAGTCATCTCCTTCATCTTTCCTTTCTCTCTTCTGGACTCTTAATTGTATCTCAAGCCTTGGCTTTGCTCTAAGACATAGTAGTTCAAAACGTTGATGTCTGTGGGGCTGTCATGCCTTCAGACATCAGAGCAATGCAAAGGAGGAGAGGCATGAGGGGAAAGAGCAACTCGTTCCAGTAGATGACTTGAATGCAAGTTTGGTTAAGACTGCAGCTCGGTGATGGGTTGAACCAAAAGTAAATCCTTATGTTTGCTAGAACTGTTTGGAAAATGTGATGTTTCTGTAGGCTGATTTTAGTAAATGCTGTCATGTTCTTCATATGCGGAAAGGGAAAAAGGCCCACTGAAGCTTTCTGGCTCTGGAGGAGTTAATCATCTCCATGGAAACTGATGGCAGAGTACTAGTGCAGTGTTTAGACAGACTAAACTACACGCTGGGTTATAAAACACATTGTGGGGAAGAAAGGGACTTGGCAGCAAGTTTTTATCGCTCTTGAAACTCCTGACAAAATACCAGCTCTGAAGGGAGGAGTCAGTGCATTAAGGACTGGAGCAAAAGAGGCTTTTAAAATAGCTCCTAAAACAATACAAGAAATTAACTAGCTAGGTGGCAGCCTTGGAGGGGCTTTTCATCTTCAGAAGCACTGAATTTTGAAGAAGGAGCAAACTTTTAGTTTAGGACTGTAATGCAAACTTTTACTGTTGATGTTGCATGCCTAGCCAGTGAAGTCCTACTGTCAAGTTTATTCTCTTCTCCTTTAATTTTTCATCTTCCAGTGACTCCGTTCTGATGCAGCCTCCCAACCCTGCAGTCATTAGGAGGTTTTAATCTTTACAGAAACAGATGGTCAAATAAACCCACTGGAAAGGGCAGAATTTCTATATGTACATCCTTTGAAAGGGAAGGCTTCTAAAGAAAGGTTGGACTTCATACATAATAATTTTTTTTTTTTATTAAAAAGAGGAGGGGAGGGAGAAAAAAAAAAAAGAAAAGGGGTTGCTACTGCCAAATTGGTCATAAGGGGTCTTTTCACTCAGCCTGAGTGTTCCAGAATGATGAATGGAGCAAAAGTGAAGAGGTGTGTCTTATCTGGCCCTCTGAGGTCAATAAATAATAAAATTGTTGTTTTAACTCTTGTCTTTCTTTCTTAACTGGATCAGTAAGTGCCAGAACAGACAATAATTAGACAAACTGCAACTGCTATGACTTGCCGTATGAACTTTGCTTTCTCCACTCCTGCCCTGTGCCTATGACCCCTTCCAGATGTGAATATTTCTCTTTTGTTTGAATTAAGGGATCTTTTGAAAGAACAGACACCAGGCATGCTTTGTTCCTTTGTGACAAAGCTGTGACATTTCCAGCTGGACGTAGCTGACATGAAAGGGACTTGTTTGTCCTGTTTTTTTTTTTTTTTTTTTTTTTTTTTTTGCAGGAGCAGCAGGAACTTTTGAGTTTGGCTGCTGAATGTTGAATTCATAGGTTTGGAAAACACCTCCTGCCTGGCACCCTCTGCCCCACATCCCCTTTCAAAAAAGAAAAAAGAGGAGAAAATACGTGATATTGTGATTTGACAAATGAGTCTGCAAGTGATAAAGTACTTTGTCCACTGCACAGCTATCTTACTTTTGTCTTGTGCATATACTTTAGAAAAAAGCTGCGGCACTATCAGCTGTCTCTTACCTAAGTTCAAAGGAGCTCAAAATTCCTTTGTATGGTTTTTGTCGGGGGAAGAAATACCTGTTTCAGCAAGGATACCTGTGGGTAGTGCTCCTGTCTGTTCTAAAGAACCTGTTTTGATGAGTTGAGGTTGACAAGCTTTGGGGAGGTGAAGGTAAGCTCTTAAGGGTCCCTTAGGGAAGCCATTCTTCACTCCATCCTCCTGTGCCGGTAGCACTGAGTTCCCAACACCTGCAGTGGCTCCTGTCCTTTGAAATGAGAATGTGGTAGGAGAAGGGGAAGAAAGAAACGGCAGAGAAGGAAAGAGCTGTTGAATTTGTTTGGCCCAAAGTCTAAGCACCTAATTGAAAACCTGCCCTTTCACTGGTTTACTTGAATTGATCATTTCACCTTCTCACTAAGAAGCTGAAAGGGATATGCAGAACAACTTGATCATAGATGAGATTTTGATCATGGGTTCTTTACTTTGACATAGACTCTGTAGTGGGGTCACATGTGCTGTCTTAGCTTTTAAAGCAGACAGGTAAGTCTGCCAAATAAGTTTAAAAGTTAAAATAAACCAGCACCAATGAATTATACCAATCTTTTGAGTTGAGCTGAATGTAAAACAATTTTTTTGAGCTACATGTTGTGGTAATGGTTGCAAAAGTGTTGTGTCCACTTTGGAATCAGACTTTTCTTGAGGAAGTAATGATGTGGGTTTATTTTTAGACTGGATTTCCCTTTGAGGCATTTTAGAAGCAGGAAATCTGAGAAGTGTCCTGTAAAGCTTAACAAAATTAAAAAAAATAAAGTACTGCAAATTTCATTTTATGTGGAAAGAAATTGAGGAGATTTGTTTAACTTTTATGGAATTCCAGTGTCCCTGGTAAAAGCTGTGGTGAAACAGATTGTTCCTTGTGCCTGGTCATGTCTTCTGGCAGAAAAATGGCCATTCTCAACTGAATTGTCCTATTTAGCAGAAGTGGAGATAGAAGTTGCTCCTTTGTGATTTGTTTGTTTGTTTGTTTGTTTCTGTTTTATTTGGGCATTTGCAATTTTAAGTTCATACGAGAGGAGGGAGATCACCGTGTAAGGTCTGGAATTAGTTGCTTCTCCCGATGTATGTATTAAAAAATAAAAGTGGTGGAAAGTACTGTTTGGAAGATGTAGTGCAGAATGTTATATCTTTTTACTATTGCATATGCTTACTCCTTATTTCTTGCAGGAAGTGTCTCCAGCAAGACCTCTGAGCCAGCAGAGAGCCAGATGTTCTAATGTTATAAGCCTTGGAGCTCCTTGCTTTATTTAGACATTTCTTTCCCTGTAATTTTCATTGATTTCCCACATGATCTTCAGAACTCTCCACCTGCCAATTGCTCTTCTAATATTTCTGGAAAGAAGTGGGCTGGTGGGAACATAGTTATATACAGCCGTATGCAGTGTTAGTATTTTTTAGCTTAGAAAAACTTCTCATCAGGGTTTGGGAAGGACCTGCTTTATTCATGTCTCTTTTTCAGGATGAGCAGATTTGATTGTTTGACCACAGGAGAAGAGGCACAAGGTGACAAATTAATTCTCAGCTTCATCAGTGCACTTAACCATTTTCTAAGACACTAAATATCATTAGTCCTGCGCTTTCAGAGTTTCTTAGATATGGCAACTGAATTTGCACATGATGAAATGGATCTCTGTACTCAAGCACAATCCCGGCAGTGTTGAGTGGGACCAAGAATTTTTAGTAGGAAGAATTCTTGGTGGGACCAAGGATTTTCAGTGCTCCAAGTCCCCTTGGCCTTAATTGGATGCTAAAACTATTAAGATGAAAACTTAGTTTTAAGATGTAACAGTGTTGTCTAAGGTCATATTTCTTTTTCCTCACAGCTCCAGTGTGGTGCTCTTATGGAGCCCAACCAAGCATGTATCACTGAAGAAAGGAGCCCTTTTGGTCTGGGCAGGGGGTCTTGTCATTAAATGAAACTTCCACCAGATGCTTTCTGGAAGTTTGCAAGAGCTAGTAAACCTGAAAGGACAGCTTGGTTTGAGCTAGCAGGCAAGACCAGGCAAGCTGTGTTTGCCAGCTCTGAAACAGATTAAGCTAAGGAACTTATTTTTGGCCCTCATAATGTCTGCAGTGCCTGTGTTTGAGTTTCCTTTTAATTATGATGTTTATTTTTTTTCAGCTCAAGATGAAGAGGCTTTTGCTCTAATGTGCTGCTTATTGCTCTAGACTTTCAGGGTATGATTCCGTCTTTCATATGATGATATAAAGTGGAAGCAAATTATACCGGTGAAATGAAGTAGTATACAAGATGAGAGGAAAATTATGCCTTGAAGCACCAATTAGTTAAGCAAATGTGGAGTTCATTAGACTTAAAGGCCTATTGTAGCTCATCTTAAACCTCTGAAGAACCTCCACATGTGACACTTGAAATTTTACTGGTGTAACTTTATTGGGCTGTTACTGCTCTGTAAGCTAACTATACCTTACGGAGACTCCTCTGACACAAGGTTGATCAGAGCAGCTGACTACATTTGGAATTTTTGCAAGACTGTTTCAGCTTCTCCACAGCTTTGTGGCATTGGACACTCCTTGCAGGTTGCAGCAGAGCTGAAGGTCAACCTTCTTGGTAACGCTCCGTGTAGAAGTACTCAGGGTTCGTGGGAGGGATGCACGCTGCTGGGGCTTTTACCGCTGCTTGCCCACCAGTGACTCTTCTGCCAATGTTATTTGCCCACAGTGGGCTAAGTCCTTATTTAAAACTAGGGCTAAACTGGATTTTCTTTGGAATAGCTTGGGAAAAGAGTGTTAACTGCTGAATTTCAAATTTCTGCAATTTGAAAGTATTAGGCAGGTGCTGGACCTGAGGTAAACGAGACCAAGGTGGGTTAAATGAATTTAGACCCTCGTATCCATGATCCAAAATCTTATCACTATGAAGAGGGAATACTGAACCACTCGTAACTTGTGTAAAGCAGGTGCATTGCCACTTGTCTCACCAATATTTCACCGTCTTTTATCAGAGTTGGATTTGACTTGATCATTTCGGGTTTCTAAGAGGAATGTTACAAACACTAGAGAGCCTAAAAACTATTGCCAAAACCAAAGTTAACTTTCTACTGTAATGTGAAGTAGTTCTCTTGGGTGATCAGAGTGAAGATGTAGTGCACTAACTGGCAGTGTCTAATAACATAAAAATGCAAGTAGTTTTACATAACCCTGATTACTTTATTTATTCAAAACTTCTGCCAGCTAGAAAAGATTCTAGGAGCCTTCTGGAAACAAGGTAGAAGTCTCTTGAGTTGCGTGCTGGAAAAATTAGTGTTGACTATGAATAGTCTAAATTCCTGCCAGTGTTTATATTAGACCTCTCCAAAGGGCAGTTTCAGACCTTAGGAACAGTATACAGATAATAAAACTCAAGGTAAATAGCAGAGAAATGCATATGCAAAAAATAACAGCCAACCTCATCAGACATCAGCTGTGGTTTGCCTGAGATGCAGGATCTTATTTTTATTTTAGGAAGAAAGGAGGTGATTTGGGGTGTCCTTCTTGAGACTGAAATGCACCAGGAACCAGCAGAGAGAGCAGTGATTGGGGAGAATGTCAGGGAGGCCGTTGTCAGCTTAGGGATATAGTCTTGGGTTGTGGTAGTGGGGAACTGGAGGTCTGTGTAAGCAGGCTCAGGTTGAACAACTTCTGTCTTTGTGACAGATGGGGGAAGAGAGTGACCACAGCAATAGGCTCAGTGGGAAAGTTGTAATGGGATAAGGTATTTAGGAGGAGTGGCAAAGGTCCTCCAGAGATTAGTCTCAGAGTATAAGGACGAGAGAAGGATTGTTGTGGAAGTTAGAGATGCAGTATGGAAGCACTGATGAAGAACTAGATACAGGCTGGTCAAGATAAGAAGACTCACTAGCTGTGACACATGCTAGGCCATCCCATCTGGAACTGTGTGAACTA
The DNA here is from genome assembly GCA_013399855.1 of Oxyruncus cristatus. NCBI lineage: Eukaryota > Metazoa > Chordata > Aves > Passeriformes > Cotingidae > Oxyruncus > Oxyruncus cristatus. The sequence continues at coordinate 804,330 of VXAY01005783.1, read as the reverse complement.
GACTGGGCATGCCTAAGGTGGATCCTAACCATCCAGGAGGGTGAACGTGTACTTGGGCTTGAGGGAACACATAAGGAGGAGAATCTACACAAAACAACCTGATATTCGAATTACTGAGAGATTTCTAACAGTTTGTAGCATGTTCATTTCTGCCTGGCTTTGAGGAAACCTGGTTATGTGGACTGGCCATGGTCAGAGCACATGCACTTTACTCTGCCTGGACTCTAGCCAAGCTGTTGCCTTCCTCCATTCAGATAAATGCCAAGTTCCTCCAAAGAGCCCTTCAACAAATGCAAGTTGCATGAGTGTGTGTGCAAGGGCTTGGCCTTCTTTTGTTTTTTGCCAGGTGAGTTATTAGGAAAATACTGCTTATCTGGAAAATGATGTAGATTGTGCAGCAGCAGAAGCAAATGAAATTAAGCCAGGTATAACATGTCTGGAAGTACTTCTGATGTACATGATGTAGTAACTTGCCCCACTGCAGTCAGGAGATAAAAGGAGAGTGTGCAAATGGCAGAGCCATCATTGTTCAACACATTTGTTATGGGTTCTGGGGAAAAATACACATTCTGATAAGATATCTACAATTTTCCTTAGGTGCCCATCTGTTTTTAAAGTGTCAGAGCACAGTCCTGCTGGTTCTTAAGAGTTTAGAACTAGTTTATTGGGGAGGTAAAAAAAGATAGGTTAAAGGGCCCAAGGAGGAAAAAGAGACCCTATAGATTTTTTCACTTCTTAATTCCTTGACTTTGACATGAAGAGGCCCAGCTTTCTGCTGGCCTGCATGATCACTGGTACTTCAGCAAAGAAGCTCTAAATTGTACCAAACTTGCACAATGCTTGCATGGGTAGTAATGGCAACACCAGATGCCACAGCACGAAGGTAACACGTTATTGCTTCTTGCTCTCTACTGATTCATTAAAAAAATAAAAGTTGCACACCAGCATATAGGAAACAGGAGTTGTTCTATTCCACAGGGCTGTATTCAAAGTGACCCAAGCTCCTGCTGGCCTAGAATGAAGGACTTGAATTTTAACTCCCTCATGCTGCATTGTAATTACAGTATGGGGACTCAACATCTGTTTCCTTTTCTCCATGTTTCCCTCAGTATTGGATGTTTCTGCAGTACAGTCTGCAGGGGGGCCTGATGGCGTTATGTTAGTCTGTTAATTTTCTGTAGAAGAGCACTGGAGCATTTTTTCAGACAAGTCCAGTCTCTCGTGTACAGTGAATACATGAACTAGCAAAGATCTTGCTCCTCTGTCATTTAATCAACCCTCTCAAATTTCATGGATTAGCTGTAAATAGGAAGCTCCCCCTCTAGTGAGCAGGTTCTGTTGTTGATCTCCAAACAGTTAAAATATAAGGGAAAAAAATGTGCTTGCTTGTACCAAGACAGGAAAACCACAGAATGGAAAACTTCCGCTTAACTTTGAAAGGCAGGAAATGGCTGGTGTTGGAAAGGGAACAGGTAGAGGAGGAGTGAGCCAGAGGATATCTGTAGAAAACCAGCTATTTCCCAGCCACTTCTCCTTCAGCTCTGTTCTTTTGGGGGATGGAGTTGCAGGCTGGCCCCCATGTTCCAAGCCCTTTATGCGCTTTCCAAGCACCCACCCCAGTTCCCTGCTTCCTGCCTCTTCTGACACTGCTATAAATATCCTGCCTGCCTTGCATAGGTCCAGAGAAACACACATTGCAGATTAAAGGGAAGTGAGATGACAGTATGAAAGAGCTTTTAGATCACCTCTCGTGAAGTGTGAGATTGCTGGGTCCCCTGCTTTAAATGTCTTTAAGAGTGAAACATCCTCCTTGTTTATCATACTCACCTCTGGGTTGGGATACATGGGTCTGTTTCTAAGTAAATGATTTCCTCCAATAAATAATATGCTACATATGGTGCAGAGCTAAAAGCTGAAAAATTTCTGGTATTTGGGAGAATGTAGGGTGGGGAAAAGAAGGAAGAGGAGACACTAGTTGCGAGACCACACTGCATGCAGAAGTATAACACTTGCAGTAATGAATATCTTAAATGCTTTGGTGAAGTGGATCAGTCCAAGAGGAAGTAAAACAGCAAAATGATCCCTGGGGCACTTAAGTAGCCATCATGTACAGTACTTCAATAGCCACAAAATACCCAGCCCTCCCTCAGCATCCCGCAGGGCAAAAATCACAAACCCAGAGAAGCGTGGGAAGACAAGGGCTGCAGTTCCTGTGCAAGAACTTCAGTATTGCAAATGATTGTGCTGGGTGAGGGCAGGAGGAGTTCTTAGCCCTTTGTTTTACTTCTCTAAATATGAAGAGCAGCACCTGTCCCTTTTTTCTTTTTTCTTATTTTCTTTTTTTTTATCCCCAAGGGGGTGGGGATTAAGGATTTAGTTGGTTATTTCCTTAGAGGATCAAGATAAAAAGGAGACTTCAATAAGTCTGTTTCTATCTTCTCTACAGACAGTATATTTTCAATAGAATTAAGCAGCTGTCCTGCTTTCCCCCCACTGTGTAACAGTTTGCAGCTTTACAGAGAAGCACAGAAATAGAGCATTCTACAATACCAGACAGAACTCCTAGGTGGTACTCTAAGAGATCCTAAATTATCTCAGGAAGGTTTTAGTGGAATATTACTCATTCAGAGAGAAGCTTGACTAGATCTGGTGGCAAATAGCCAATGACCCTTATCAATATGTTACCTTTAATACCTTTACTTTGGAACGAGCACCCTGCAGCAGAACCTGTGACAGTAAGTTTTATGCATCATCCAGCTAGGCTGGAGTTCTGATGATGATAAAATATACCTCCCAGAAACCTCATGGGGGATACTCCGATTTTCCCCTTTCTGAGGCTCTCATCTTAATTCCTTGTAATTAGAGATTAATTCAAACCCTGCGGTTTCAAGTTCCTTCCAAAACTAGAGGCATTTGTTACTTCAGTTCTGGAGTCTATTTTTCTTACCGGGACGAGTGTCTAACCTGCCTTCCACATGCATTCTAAATTATAGGTATCTCTTGAGTTTCCCAGAGTATTCTGTTTTGTTCTTTTTCTGTTTGACTGGCAGGGCAGTGGGATGAGAATCATGTATTTACTCATATTTTGTTCTGAGGATTCTCCTGATGCCAAATAATTGCAAGACTCTAAGGCTAGGACTAATAAATACTTGTGTTTTAGAGCCCTACATCACTCTGTGTTGTGCAGCTCGGGAGGAGCCTGTTGGAGTAGCCCTGCCAGCTTGATCCCAAGGAGATTTGTCCTTTCCAACACACCGACACTTTTGAAAAAACAGCAAGCAAAGTGGGAAGCAGGTCCTTACTGGCTTTTATTCTAATGCCGTGTTTAAATTGATTGAAAAAATGGTGTAGACGGAGAGCAGCAGACAGCACCTGTCTGGTGTATTTGGCTGTATGGGAAACAAAGCTTTCACTAGTACCGGAAAGTTTTCAAGCCAATAGGTTCCTTCCTGTCAGTGCGAGATCTCATGTTTGTTTCTGAATGCCCTTCTCTCATACTGATTTCCTCCAGTACTAATGGCTGTTGGAAGAGCTGGGTAAAGGAAAGCCCAGGGTCTTTCTTTCCCTCCTGTCTCAGAAACTGCTTTCCTGTTTGTCTTTTCTGCAGTATGGCATCTTGTCCCATTGACGTAAACTTTGTTCTTTGTGCTGTTCAAAGCTCTCCTCTTCTGAATTTGACATTGCATACACACATCCTGATTAGGCTGGCTTTTTGAGACAGGATTCTAGGGTCATAGTTGTCTTGGCACACGCAGGGGTTCACATCTTTGTGCAGGTTCTATATTTGTTCATCAAACCGTCGTAAGTTCAGCATATGGCAGAGTTCCTTCCAGCACATATTCCTCAATATATGTGTGGACCAACAAGGAAAGATCAACCGAAGTTGTTACTGAAATAATGTGGTGGAGCTTTGAGGCAGCATCACTAGGTTGCACCATTGAAAAATATGGGAAAGGCAGTTTTTGTTTAAAAAAATACCCAGGTCCTGAACGGGAGAGAAAGAATTCAGAGGAATTTTCTAAGAGGAGTTGCTTAGCCCACGTGGCTCCCTACTCTGTTAAAATTCATCAGAGCTTGCAGCGCCCTTCTTGGGCACTTAGAACCAAAATGCTGATGTATGTTGTTTCCCCACTGAATGCTGGACTATATCTCTTTTTATCTACTTTTTTCCTCACGAGAACCTCTCTGCTAGAGTTGGTGCAACATGCTGTATTGTCATAAACATACTGAAATTTAGTGATGTGGACAAGCAGTGTGCACAGGGATCAACAGAGCTGTAATGGTTAAAATGAAAAAAAAAAAAAATCTTGTTTTTGTATTCCCAGAGTAATTTCCCTTGGCAAAGACCAAGCATTAAATGGAACTATGCACTCATGAGCTAGCTACATGTTTGCCTGTCAGTTTAATAGCAAGAGCAAGCAGGATCTGTAATCCTTTTACCCAGAAAAAGAAAACTATGGTTTGGTGAGATTTCAGTATAGTGATAGCAGTTTCAGATCCATTTTGGTTTTAGAGTGTATCAGCAGCAAAGCTAAGAGAGAAAGAACCAGGCAGTGCCAGCCTGCTTTCTACAGAAGCAGTAATGTTTCAGCTATTCAAGATTATATTTCTTCCCTCCCCCGTTTGGAAGGTGGCAGGGAATTCCTTACTTGTCTTGCTGCGTTTTCTCTAAAATCCCTTACCACAAAATATTACTGCAATCTGTGGCAATGAGAATGTAATCTGTGGCTGTTTTACATAGTTGGATAATTTGTTGGTTTTGTTTTTAAGCCAATTTGTGACTCTCTGAGGCTAGCACTGCTCCAAATCTTATTAATAGCAGTCCTTGACATTTTAGAGGTTTTATCTTTTTATTATGATTCATACATGCTCATTTCTGAATTTGCTAATGTGCACTTGCACTTCCTCAGCTTCCTTGCTCGTGGAAGGAAGCAGTGGGAGGAAACAGTGTACACCAACAGCCTGGTTTCATTAACTGAGGTTCTGCTTATCCCACAGAATATTAGAAGGGAACGTGTAACTCTGCATTTGTAAGCCACACCTCTGGTTTTTTTCAGGGGCAAAAAGAGCTGTGTAATTATTTAACTATTCTTAGTTGGTATATTAAGTGTGAAATTAAGCAGTGCTAAGGAGATGAACAACTGCTATTCAGAGAGAGTGCCTTTACACTTGTCTTTTCAGAGCCTACAACAGTTCAGTGTTCTTGACTCGAAGTGTACCCCTTGGGGTAGGGGAAAATCAGAGCCCAGCAAGGCTGCTAAAACTCCAGGCTTAGACGTGTGCCTCGTGTTCGTGTGTGTACATCTTGCAGTTCAGTGATGACCCTGATGACTTCTTGAACTTTTAATGACAATGCAGCTGTCTGTTCATGGTGCTAATTAACCCAAAAGCTGATTCCTCCCTCCCCCTCGTTATCCATTCCGTGAATGAGATGTGAAAACAAGAAGACGACTTTTCCCGTGCCCTTAGGGCTGTCTGAGCCTGGCAGCAGTGACCCTGCCTGAGTAGAACTGAAAGAGCTGCCGTGCAGTGGCCCATACTCCTTTTTAATGGGTTATTAAGATTCCACCTTCTCCCCTTCCCTCCAGTCCTGTTACAGTTTGGAGCGATGGCACTTAGGGGAAAACAGCTGCAGGAATAACTTTTCTTTTGGAAAGCCAGAGACAGCTGCTTAGTTTTTAAGTCTAGGGATTCCTCCACTACTTGTTTAGGGCCTGATCCCACTCCAGTTAAAATCAGTGGAAAGATTCCCACTGGGTTCAGCAGGCAGTTGAAGGAAGCAGCTTCAGGAAGCAGCCTGCAATCAAACAATACTGCTTCAAAATGTTGGAAGCAGCTAGAAAGAATAAAGAGAGTAGGAAGGCATTTATCACAGAATTGACTTTCTGACTTGCCTGCAGTCTCAAAGTACAACCACTCAGCAGGCCAGTGTTTTACGTGAGGAACAGGTTGAATTAGTGTTTGTGGTATATTAAGTTGCTTTTAAAATATAGCTCTAGTATATCTGCGTTCATTTACAGTCTGCAGTGTTGACAGACTTTTATTGGCACAGTGAATTCTGATCTTTGATGCTGAATGCTGATTTTAGTTTAGATACTCTGAGATCATGGGGGATAATGACTTTTTGAAATTATGCCAGTTCTCAGCACCTACAACTCTCACGGGTAAGAATTTACTTGCCGCTTCTGAAAAATGAGGAGAAAAATGGAATTTACTCTTGCTTCTGTCATTAGAGATTGTTGTTGTCATCTCTGATTTACACAGTGAAAGAGAAGTCTAAAAACTTGCTGGAGAGGATCAGAATTTCTGTTCCATAGAGGATTCTGAAATGGTGGAAATTTATTCCATCGGAAATGTGAGGGGAAAATGAAAATACCGGTGTTTTCAGCATGGAATTTTCTGGGAAAAGTGATTCAGATGCGTCTGAATATAATGTTTTGAAAGGTTAATTCCATATGTCCATTTTGAATGAAGGTTTCATTTCATATCAACATTAAGACTTCAAGTGCGGTTGAAGAGCATTGCTGGTTCAGGATCAAAATAGGTCTCTGTTTTTCTGAAAGGAAACCTGAAAAATGGCTTCACTGAAGTTGATACTTTCCTTAGAAATTTGTGACTTGAGTAAAGCCACATTTCCTGACAGGAAAAAATCTTTTCAGAAACATCCCTGATGGTTTAACAGTAACAGCCTCCCCTTCTGGAAGTGCTGATTTTGATCAGGTTACATGCTACCTCTCAAGCTGGGAAAGATTCCAGTTTATTAGTCCTTCAGGGTTTATAGTTGGCTTTTTCTGAATACTGAAAATTCCCTTTAAAACACAAATCTAGATACCCTTTGCTTGCTCCAGTCCTTGTCAATGGGCAGTTCTCCTGGGGTTTGCTGCATTAATGAACAAACGAGTTTGCTTTGTGGTTGTGTTGCTGCCAGTGGACTGAGACGAGGTATTTCCCCTTGAATTTCTGTTAGTTCCTCCCTGTCAATGTTTAAACAAGCTTACACCTGTGTTCCAGGTGTGAGCTTAACTGGAGCCCTGAAAAGCTGGCTCTGGGAGGGTGGTTCATTACATTGCCAAAACAGTCCTGTTACAGCAGTGTCTCAGGAGACCTGGACAGGCAGGAAGCAGTCAGGCTCGATGTATACCCTGCAAATGATTACCCTTATCTGTAGACATTCAGCAGTGCAGTATCCAGGGAACTTCTGCCTCCCAAACAGTTAATGGGCCTTAGAGCATTCGGAAATAGCCATCACTCTGCCAGGGCAGCTGTGAAATGATTATCTAACCATATCTTGTGACCTTCAGGTGGTTTTTTTTATTTATTTTTAAAAAGTAACAAGGACACCTAAGAAGTGATACCAGAATGCAAGCTTACCTCCCCCAGATTGGAAATCTATGAAAGTTTTCAGTAAGAATATTTTCAGAAGCTCTCAAACTTGAGTAGAACAGATGAGCTAAGTGACTGGTACATTCACTTGAAGTAAATCTCCATCAGATTCGTATGGTCAGACTTGAGAATTTCCATTTAAAACCCACTATTTATCAATAATGACTAAGAATGAAATAACATGGGTTAGTCTTGAATTTGTATAAATATTTGTCGTGCAAATCAAGAAGACAACAATTGGTGTTCGACAGTCACTGTTAATCATTCAGTGTATTCTTTGTGTTTACAGAAGTCTAGCTAAGAGTCATATCTGATTAATATTTCATTGGGAGCACCAAGGATGCATATAAGCACAGTGTCTCAGAATCCATTCTGATGGTCTTTTGGGTAGCTTGGTTATACTGTTGGTTGGTTATACTGTTTCTCTGTCTACTGCAGTTTCCATAAAACAACTTTGACTGTCAGTAGGAGAGTCAGGGAGCTTGAGGAAACTGTTTGAAGAAGAAAGGTAACTGACCTGTGTCTGCCAACCCTTTCTACTGTCTATTATCTGTGTCATGGCACAGGGAAAATAAGATGTCTTCAGAGCCAGAGGAAGTACATTGTGCATTATTTGTGTACACCAAATGAACACCAAGTCCTTCAGGCCTTCAAAGGTCAAAAACTAAGGATGATGTTTTGGAATACAGTTATGACAGGGCACTACATGGGATTCTGGAAAGTTCTGGGTAGGTGGGCAAATTGGTCAAATTGCTCTGATATTGTCTTGACCTTGACCTGTAGTCTGCTGGGAATTGCGGTATGTGAGGCTCATTCAGGACTCAGAGAGGTTTTCTACTTGCTTTAATGAACACTGAATCGGGAGCCAAGTGTTACACCTAAGTCTTTATGTGGTGCTCAAGATTCCATGATAAAATTCTTCATGTAGCTAGGCTCAACTACATAGTATTAATTATTGTGGTTATATAGCAGACATCATTAAATCGACAATTAGTAAGTTCCTTAAGCATGATGACAAACCAGAAGTGTGTCATGGACTTGTCCAGTGTATGTGAACAGTCTGCAGATACTGTCAGCAGAACAACTGATAACGTCTTGAGAATGGTGGGCAAATTTATCATGGGAGAAATCGTTTGAACACAGGTTTAATTCCAGCATTTGTCCTAATATTAGGTCCTGTCATGTCCAGTGCAAGTAGGAACAGAAGAGCAGGACATATAGGCCTGACCCGCTTAAATGTGTATACCTCTTTGGTGTGGACAGCTGCTTAGCCTGTCAGTTTAGTGCAAGTTTTCTAATGCAGGAAGGAATTTGCCGGCCCACCCAGTACCCTTGAAATCTATACATGTTCACAAACAGTTCTTCCTCTCTGGCTCCTACGTGCAAAATGGAGCGTAAACCATGTGATCAGTGGAGTGCAGCCTCCTCAGAGAATGCTGGCACCCGTCCCGGTTGGGCAAGGTGCTGAAACAAGGAGAGTCCTCTGAAGTAAGCTGATGAAGCAGGGAGTGTCCCTGCTTTTGGGCCTGTGGGTTTTGATAATCCCTGTTTTTAAAGGTTTATGTGGGCTGTCAGAGCTGCCCTATTCCTAATGCGCAGATGAAAACTGCCTTCAGATGTTGTCTTCAGCAAGTCTGTCCTTCCTGTTCCTTTTCCTCCTCTGGGACTGTTTGGATCTGATGCCCAGTGTGTTCATGGATTGCACAGTGGGTTAAGGAAGACTAATCAATAGGCAGATTTGGCTCAAGAATTTTTCTATTGCATCCTCAAAAAATACAGTGATGAATTTATGATGCTTGTTAACTCTGGGTATACCCTGGGGAAATCTAGCATTAAGGAGCAAAGACGTGCCAGTTCTATGTGTCTGGTTTTGCAGACATCTTGCTGTTACCTGAAACGTGAAGCAGCACCTACCAGGTTCAACCCTGGACATTCACTGATCAAGTGCTGGATGAGAGCATCTTCCCTCCCCTCCTCTTGTGATGTATGCGAGCAGTCTCTTTCCTGCTTCATGGAGGTAGTGGGTCGGTTCTCAAAACTGGGTATCAAGCTGCAACACAACAGCCTACGGAAGAAATAACCATAGGCCAGCAGAGCAACTTCTCTACAGCTTTGCAAGCTAAGGACTTTTCTTTCTCAGCAGAAGTGAAGCTTCCTGGGAAATTTGCAGCCAAAAAGAATGAAAAAAAAGGATCAAAAGGATATGTCTGCACTGCCTCTTCAACCTGAAATCTCTTCATGCTGTACCCATTTTGATGTACACCTGAAAGTCACACAGTTTGAGGACTGTGTATTACCCTTGTTTAGGATCAACAGTACTTGTTCTTTAAGCAGTGCCCATGACCTCAAGAGAGTAAAAGTCTGCCCCATGTGTCTCAGAATGGGATTTGTGATTGTGGTAGGTTCTTTAAAATACCACTCGAACCATTTTAATCACTGTAGCACTTTTTCTTGTAGTTTATCATCATGATCTGTGGAAATGGAAGCTCAGCTTCACTTGCATCTTTATATCACTAAATCACAGGCAAAGGGCATGTTTTCTCCTCACAGAGGCTGCTCCCTGAACTGTACTCTCTGGGTAATTCATCTCTCATCATATGCTCCAATTTGCTTTCCATGTTACTGCTCACTTGATGGGTTGGGGAACGATCAGTGCCAGATGCGCATTCCTTTCAGGCAGTAAACGCTCCTGCAGCAGTAAGTTATGTGCACCAGCTTCTTGTTTCATTAAAATCGCATATGGTTTCCATTTGTCCCTAATTGGTCTCACATCAGCTCTGCCATATTCTCTGAGTGGAAAGCTTAGACCTGTGGCTCCACTGAACAATTCCAAAGAGCTATGAGAAACCAGAGCCTTGTCTGTCTCAGCCTGCCTTCCCCTCATCCTGTACATAATGTGTCAAGAAGTACTTGATCTGGAAGAGCGGACTGACCTAAATCGTGTTCTGTTGCACCGATCTTGTGTTGACCAAAAGGAAATGGAAAAGGTGTTTTGAGCTGAGCATTGCTTTGAGTCATATGCTTGTTATTTTTATCCACTGTTGTAAGCTGGCTTTGGAAGTGCTTTTGTGTGTTGGTTTTGACAACCATCTTTCCAACACTGCTAACCTTGGCTGAAAGCATTTCTGTCTTTGGCAGTTGTCAGAGGCACAAAACGAGACAAAACGCACTCTGCTGAAAACACTCCTTGGAAAGAGATGCGAGATGCCTCTACTGCGCTCTGGACATGAGGCACTCCCTTCCCCTCCCTCCACTTGTATCATTTTTCCTTTCTTTACTCTGATACTTGCCTACTACCTTTTGCCTCTAGCTTGAATTCAGCTTCCAGGGAGTAGTTAACAAATATTTAGATGGAAGGTTAAAAAAACCCCCCAGCCTACCAAAAAGGAGACAGAGAAATGTCTAGTTGGCAGAAATGACATCGGTTTCTCTGTCTATTTTACCAGAGGGTTCTTAGAGCTGTCGGCACGCTCATTACATAGTCTGTGGTGTCTCTGCTTAGATCTGTAGCAAACCTAGAACGTTTTGTTGGTGCAAGCAGTGAGACTGACCTAGAGATGTGTGTAACTCCTGCGACTCAACTCACTCTGTGCCTGTTCTAGCTGATCTCTTACATCTGCCTGGCTTTCCTGAGTTTAGTCAGTGTAATAGCTAATAACAACAGACACTGGTTTTTTTTCCCTTTTTTCTTCCTTTATCTTCTCTGTGTTTTTCACAAGGTATTTTGTGTAGCTAGTTTTCACATGTACTAACATCTACATATGGATCTAAGAGATTCTACTTGTAAATGGATATAAATGCATTTTAGAACCCTTCTTTCTTCCTCCTCCTTTTAGTCTTTCCTCTGTCTTTCTAGCAGACTATCTGTGTATGATGGGGAAGTAAGGGAGCTAATATCAGGAGTTAGATGCAGGGGCAGTGCTGGGCAGCTGAAGAGTTTTCAAGCAAATTGCGGATTGGAACCTGAATGAAATGTCCAGAAGAGAATTTACAGATTCTTATCTAACAGAGACCCCTAGTTTCTCTCTGATTCTAATGTATTTCAAAGGGAGCTTGGACTTTCTTAGGGTGAGGTACACCATATGGGGAGGGAGAAAAAGCTTGATACTGCTGCCATCAGAAAGACTGTATCCAGCTAATAAGGTACAGGTGAAATGCCAAGCACAAACCAAGTTATGCTTGTTTTATGCAACCTTGAGTCTTTAATTTATGGTCTTGCTGAGAGGATTAACTTCCTCCCAGGTAAAGCCGTTCTAGAGCAGTTTATACTTTTTGAAGTGATGGGATGTCTGATGCAATCACAGTCTTGTGTGAAAGAGTTGTATTACTCCTTATTTTGCAGTGTTGGAAATCAAGCAGCACAACATGTCCTGCAAACAGACTTTCAGTGGCAAGAAAATTTGCAGGGATGGGAAATGTGGTTAATATTTAGCAAGTGCAATTTTAATCAGTTGTTTTATACAACTGATACAACAGAACGAGCGTGGGTGAAGCCATTTAATTTTCTTCCACTTTTTTTTGGGTGGCCTTCAAACAGCCTTGCCATGGCACAGACTGGGAAAGTTTTTTGGATCCGTAAAACAAAGGCCAGAAGTAAGTGTCATAGTTCTGGTCAGAACGTGGGAAGGAAAGTTATTGGTGTGTCTTGCTTTCTCCTGTTTTTGTTTGGACTTTTTCTGTTAGTCATCAATACTTGCTGAAGTAAACACAAGTCCTTTACAATCTGATGTTTATGTGGCAATTGGCTGGTAGAGGTGGTTGGTGCCAAGAAGGTGCTCTTTCTCAGTTAATGTTCATAAGAGCACTTTGAAACGACAAGAAGTCAAGATTTGGACTGCCAGTAATGGAAACTTGTTTGTTGGTCGAGGGGTATGAGAGGAAGGTAACCAACAGTGAGCCTCTTAACTTCACTACCTGTTTTTGCTTTCTTGATGAAGTTCTCTGGTGATGTTGTGTACCATTACAGCTGGATTTGACTTCTTCTGAGACAAAGCAAAAGAGGTTTTCTTTTTTGGCTTTAGCTGAATGTCATGATGGAGTGAGGCAAGAGAAAACTATTGTATTTTTTTAGCCTTCCTGTGCTTCGGAAGAAGCCTTCAAATTCAATACTCTGATTCTTAAAAGAATTCTATTTTGGTTATGGAGGAAGAGGTGACTTTCAGTACAAACAGATCATCAAACAGACTGGACGCTTCTGTTTTTTTCCCCTCTCCATGGATCCCCTGCTGTCGTCAGTATTTCCCTCTCCATTCTGCTTTGCTGTGGAAGTGGAGGAATGGGTGAAGGACTGCTTTCTTGTCCCCCTACTAGAGCAGGCACCACCTACCTGCTGCTCATAAAAGCCTGCAGCCACCAGGCAATTTAATAGAGCCTCCCAAGAGGCTGCATATATTGGGCCATACTTCCAGTCCAAAGGACACAGTCCACTTATAGTTACGGTCCTCTGTCTTTAGGGCAGCCAAGAGTGTTGGTAGTAATTGCGAACAGGTCAGGGGAGTGGGAAAAGAAATGCATCTTGTGAGAGAGTGAGCAAGGTACACAGCAATTCTCTCTTAGCAGCACCATCAGCACCAGTGCTAGAAAAGCTGTGGGTGAAAGAATCCTGCCTTGACCACATTAGAAGACACCCTCATAAATGCCACTAATATCTGAGCAGTGTGCTAGGTATTCTCAGGAGTCTAAAACATACCAGCTGCCTTAGTCCTGCATGGTGTGAGCCCTCCAGCATGTACCAGCACAGTAAGGAGTTTTTGTGAGGCAGACTGAATGAGGGAGCTGCTAGTAAAGCTGGTGAAAAGGTCTCAGTATATTGCAGTTGGAAGTGAGCCATTGTATAGTCTTTGGATAAATAAAATGGCAGCCATCCTCTTTGGCATGTCCTGTGTCTGGTGTTAAAGCAGCATTTCTAAGTGCTGTCCAGTTTCTGGTGCAGTCAGTGGCCTCCGGATAGAAGGAGCTTTTCTTCAGCCTCCCAGTCACGTTGCTGCTCCCCATATATTTTATTTTGCCACTATTTGGATGTCAGAGAATGCACTGGGAGAATAACTTGTCCCCTGTGTCTCCATTAGTAAACAACATGAGGCTTCCACATCCTTCACTTCAATGCAGTGAGCATGCATCTCAGCCAAGGCTCTCACTTTAAAATACTCATATTGCACACCAATAAAATAAATCCTTGAAAGAATAATGAGAAGTGTAGCAGTTGTTACTCTCCTGAACCATTCATGGTAATTGGTCACAAGGGAAATGGTTTTGGAGCAAATCCTGGTCTCTAAAGGGTGTGCCTCCACTTAAAATGCTGTTTATGGATGACCAGCCCACTTGTGTGAAAGCATCTGGTTCTCATGGTGCGATTGAGCAAGCAACTGGGATTTGTGGTGTTAGCCTGTGCCTGTACCGCTGCCCGCTTGTCAGTGGGAAGGTGAGATTTGGGGCAGAGTCACCATCTAGTGGCTGGCCCCGATAAAGAACACAGGCTGGATTGAACTAGGACAGTTGATGCCTTTGCTTTTCATTTGGGAAAAAGAGCTACCACGTATGTATCACCGAATGACAGAATATGCTGAGTTGGAGGAGACCCACAAGTATCCTCAAGTCCAACTCTTAACCCTGCACAGGACCATCCCCAAGAGTCACACCATGTGCCTGAGAGTATTGTCCAAACGGTCCTTGTGACCTGTGATGACTTCCCTGGGGAGCCTGTTCCAGTGCCCAACCACCCTCTGGGTGAAGAACCTTTTTCTAATATCCAACTTAAACCTACCCTGACACAACTTCAGGCCGTTCCCTCGGGTCCTCTCACTGGTCTCCACAGAGAAGGGATCAGTGCCTGCCCCTCCTCTTTTGCTTACAAGGAAGTTGTGACTGCAGTGAGGTCTCTCCTCAGTCTCCTCTTCTACAAGACCAAGTGCCCTCAGCTGCTCCTCGTACGGTTTCCCCTCAAGGCCCTTCACCATCTTTGTTCCCCTCCTTTGGACACTCTCTAATAGCTTAATGTCTTTCTTATATTGTGGTGCCCAAAACTGCACACAAGATTGAAGGTGAGGCCACCCCAGTGCAGAGCAGAGTGGGACAATCCCCTTCCTTGACAGTCTTGTGATGCTTTGCCTGATGCCCCCCAGGACACGGTTGGCCCTCCTGGCTACCAGGGCACTGCTGACTCACATTCAACTTGCCATCGACCAGGACCCCCAGGTCCCTTTCCATGGCACTACTTTCCAGCATCTCATTCCCCAGTCTCTACAAACGTCCAGGGCTGCCCCATCCCAGGTGCAGAATCCGGCACTTCCCTTGTTGAATGGTGATTGCCCAGCTCTCTAATTTGTCGAGGTCTCTCTGCAGGGCCTCCCTGCCTTCAAGGGAGTCAACAGCTCCTCCCAGTTTTGTGTCGTCTGCAAAATTCCTTAGTATCCCTTCCAGTCCTGCATCCCAGTCATTTATGAAGATGTTGAAAAGCACAGGGCCCAAGATGGAGCCCTGTGGAACCCCACTGGTAACAGGTCACTGATCTGATGTTACCCCATTCACTCTGTGCTCTCCTGAGAGCCAGTTGCTCACCCACCACATGATGTGTTTTGTCCAGAAGGACACTGTGTGAGACAGTATCAAGAACTTTACTGAAATCCGAAAAGATTACATCAACTGGCTTTCCTTGATCAGTTAAGTGGGTTCCCTTGTCACAAAAGGAAATTAGTTTTGATAAGCAGGACTTTCCTCTCATGAAGCTGTGCTGGCTGTGACCAGTGACTGCGTTGCCTTTCAAGATATAGTAGCTAGTGTGTGCCTGGATGAAATTACTTGGTAGCTACAAGTCTTTTCACCCTGTTGTTTCCTCATCTTGGCAAATGCATGTCCTAATCTAGCACATTCACTTCCTTTACATCAGGTATTGCCTGTTTGTCTGCTCCTTGACTCATGAAAAGAATGCCTTCTGCTATCTCAGCTGTAAATTCAATGTCCTCTTCTGCTTCATATCTTACCTTCAGGCTTATTCTTCCTATGAATCTTTGAGAAAATGACCACAGAGTAAGTGATAAGTTAAAGAGTACTTGAGTTAGATACATGTGCATATGGGCAAATACAATGTCATATAGGTCCTTTTTGTCCTATACCCATTCTGATTTGTTTGCCTTTAGAAAACCCACAAAAAGGCGAGGGAAAAGATATAAGTACATTAATAATTTGTGATACATTTTTAGGTGCATTGTTTGAATCCTCAAACATAGCAGTTTATTATTTTAATAATAGTGGGTTTTTTAAATATTAACTAAATAGCTGGTTTTCTTTCTCAGTTTTCTCCCTTATATTTTTAAATCATGTCAAAGATTGAGAAGCAGCACGTATGTTTTCTCCTCTTTGTATGATGGCTTGGCTACCATGCTTATCTTATCAAGATTTATATCCCTATCTAATTTAGCTTTTCATAAATAGTTTCAAATCACTCATGAGACCTTGCCAACTGCTCCAGTCCCACAAAGTGACTTGACCTGAACCCCCAAGGTACTGAGAAACATTCATCTTGGAGTATTTTCATAGGCAGTGCTTCAAAGGAATTGTGGTTTAAAAATATGCAGCTATTTTGGTGACCACTTGTGTGGGATAAAGTTTCCCATCAGTAATAGTAGTACTGTAATACAGCTTCAAGGAGAAGAGAGGAGTTCAGGAGAGCAGTCACAATACCTTTTGCCTCATTCTGCTCAAGTAGCAGTAGTCTGCAGAAGTAAACAGTTAACATAACATGGACTGAGTTTGCAACAGGAATACTGTGAATTTCTGATAATTTGCAAAGGGTGATAAGTTCCTCTGGCAAGTATGCATGGCCCCTGCTGAGTTAGGAGCAGTGTTCTTTATTTTCTGACCAGGTATGTAGAGTGGTCTAGCTGTATAACTGGGGAGTGGTGGTTTGAAGGAGCAAAGATGGGAACTGGGAGACATGTGGCTGCAGATGTGCAGCTTGGAGCTTTGTTCTGGGCAGATTTACAAGTGGCTCTCACGTGTGGAGGCTTAGGGTGTTGAAGCTACACATGCAAGAGCAACTTCTGAGCAGTGCTGTCCATCCAGCATTTCTCTCCAGTTACTCAGATGCATCTAATCCTCAGGGGGTGGGAATTTAACCTCACAAAATACAGGCAATACACTTAAGTTGGAGTATCCTCTGCTCCTTGGCTATCAGCTTGACTTTTCCTTCAATATGGAAAAAATGAGGCAGTGTGGGTTCTTTGTTCCTTCTAGCTTTTCCGTAAAGAAAAGAACTTAACCAGAAAAGTTACCACTGTGGTGATAAAGGCGACTTCTTGAAGAAACAGAGGGCTTGACCCATTTACAAAAGGCCTGAAGTGACAGTTTGTCATGGCTTTTCTAGGTGAATTTGCTTGGATGGATATGCTTCTCCAGCTTTGTTGGGGAACAGTAATACGAAAACTCAGACCCTTCCACGTGCTTGCAAGGGTATCACCAGTTGAAATTGGGATGCTGTAACATGCTAGTTAGTAGATGTCCATTTTAATCTTTGGTCCTTTGATGAAGCCCTTGATTAGACCATAAATCAAAGTTTCTCTCTAGTGGCTGTGCTACTCTAACTAGAAGTTAAAGGACTGCAAAACTAGCGCTGGAGTACATGAAGAAAATGGTATTTTGGTATTTAGGTATTTTGTCAGCAATTGAGAATGTGCCTGTCATCCTACATGCCAACCATGTTATGGTTTGGAAACTAGCATTTTGTAATACTGCCTTTTAGTATATTTCTTATCATTGTCAGTAAGATTTCTTTGTAGGTTTCAGACGTGTTGGCAAACACCAAGTTTTTAAATTTCAGTGTATCAGATATGCAATAGATGAAGATAAGACATTTGGCACTCCTTGCTATAGACTTCAGCATTAGTGAACTCTCTTGGAATTCGCAAAGGAATTAAAGGAATTGTGTTCTTTCTCATTGACCCCTCAGACAGTCTGGTTTCTGTAGCTTCGCTGGTAGTTGTGGTGGTTGGGGATAACAAATGGAGGAAGCTAGTTCTTTAAATATATTTGAAGGTGAGAGTAAATTGAAGTCTGAACAACTTGTTAAATAGTAGAGTCAATAGAATCCTACTGGCTTTTACTGACATTGGGTAATAGAAGTTTAAGAAAAGTAAAAATATTTAAGTTTTACACTCAATGAATGAAGGTTTTGTTGGCCCTTTGAATCAAAGCCAGCAGGACTGTCTTAGCTAGTTTAAAATTTCTTTGACAAATCTGGCTGAAGCACAGGATATAAATCAGAGCAGAGTGAGTTTCTCTTCATTTGACATCACTCTCATGGAACAAGGTCCAGGAACTGGTGTGTATAACCAGACCTATGTCTTCCTTTCAATCTGTTCTTCAGATTATTCAGAAAACTGGGATAAGCTTTTTGCACTGTTCTGTATTGTTGTGGTTATTAGGAAACAGAAGCTGCATTGGGCACTGAAAGAACAATTTAAAAGTAGTATCTTATTGAACATCATCCTGTATGTTGAGAGTTAAAGGCATTAAACACGAACTTCATCCCAGTGGCTTGGTGCAAAGAATTTAATCTGTCTTGGTCCCAGCTATAGTCTGCCTTTCAGATTTCAGTGAGATTTAACCATAAATAATGCTTGTTTTCATTCTTCACACAGAACTGGATTTCCTCTAAATAAATACTTGCTTTGGCATCCCATTTTACATGCCATCGCTGTGTGTGAGATTTAGAATAAATTGAGAGGAAGGTTGGCCTGGAGTTTTGTTTTATTTTACAGAATAATTTATCTAAGTAGATTTTTTTTTTTTTTGAAGTGGAGGGTACAGCGTAAATGTCGTGTAAAGTTGTTTATAATTTGTTGTATTTCTCCTCCCTTATGGCAGTGATCCGAGCTAAAGTGGTGGGGAAGAAGCTCATGAAAGATGGACCGTTTGGAACGATGCGATACACAGTCAAGCAGATGAAGGTATGTTTGCGGACATTTCACACAGGCTTGTAGATACAATAATGACCCTAATTAACATGTAATAACAAGCAGGGTTTGCATACTTATCAGCACCTCAGCTTCTTTTTGTATTGGTCAGCCAGAATGGAAGAAAAACAGCACTTGGTAGAAATTTGCCTGAAGAGGGGAAAGGAGCAGGAAGAGATCATTCCTGACATACAGTGCTGACTACCTGAATTCTTCCATTATTTTTAAAATTTCTGGTAGTATAAGGTGCCAGATGTTCTTCTGTAGATACTAAAGTCCTACGGAACTCAATGTTGAACTCAAAATGCACAGTGTTAGACTGTGGAAATGCAAGGTTTTCCATGCAGCACTTTCATTAAATCCAAGAAGGAAATTATAGCAGGGGGTCTGCCACCCTTGGGAGAGTGTTCTTGTTTCTCTTCTTTCCTTGCGTTCTTTGTGACCACCAGTTAGAATGATGGCATTTTTTTCCAGGTACAGAACAAATGAAAATCATATAATGAAGTCTTTTCATAAAGCTAAACCAAACACTGTAGCTTTTATATATTGTCAGCTCAGAAGAGCTATAAAATATTGACTCAGAGATGAAAAGAGGTAGATCTCCTACACCAGTTGCTTGATTTCTTTAGTTCCTTTTTTCAGAGCTCTAATTCTTTGCTGCACAAACTGCACTCAACCTGCTGCTTTGTACTAAGTAGTTTTTCTTAAACTGCCCTGTTGTTATGTAATGCTAAAAATCAGCCCTAGATTGTTTTTCTTGGCAATGCCATTCCAGTCATAAGACTGGTTTATGTCTTCAGAAAAGAAAAAAAAAAGGAATGGAAAAGCTTGGCAGAGATTGCAGAAATCTGAAACATATTAGACAAAGTAAAGGTTCAGAAAAAAACAGTCACTTGCCTGCCTTGTAACAGTAACTCTCTTTATAAGGCAGTTTATAACTAAGCATGAAAGCGGGGAGGAGGAGATGCAAAGCCTGTTTCATAAGCTGTCGCAAAACCGTGCACGTAGCCAAATCTGGTCCTGGCATGGCTCTTCCACAATAGTGAAATACTTGCACTTCGAATAAGAGGGTGTGAGATGTTGGGCTTATTGGTTTCCTTAACCTTAAAAATTTCTTTTTAAGACTCCAAAGGAAATACTTATCTGTTGATTAACTTATATTTGTAAAAAAAGAAACTGGTTATGCTGGCAACAATGAGACAATGCTGCCACTTTTTCATTTCCCTTGTTTTTTTTTTTTTTTTTGATGGCTATCCTTGGCCTCATCAGGCTTGCAGCACTCTGTGCTGTTCTTGTCCCGTTCTGTCACTTTTCAGCTCAGCAAGAGTACCCCACTTCACAGAAGTGCTCGACATCCACGTGCTTTAGGGACTTCATGAACTTATTCTGATTTCATTCTGGTCTGTCCAGTGCCACTACTTTCCCTCCCTCTCAATTCCAACAGTTCGGTGCTTCCTGTTTAACTTAGGACCATGAACAGGATGCAGCAGTGATCTAGAATAATGGTGGTCCCTGAAATGAATCACTGCCCTTTACCAACCATAACGCTGGCCTCTCTCCTATCTAGTGATGCAGCCTGCCTCACGGTCAGCCAGTGAATTGCAGTGTCAGAGATCTCTGGGGCAGCTTTAAGCATTCCTCCTCCAACCTAGGAGCCTGCAGCACTGTCCCATCCCTGCTCCGAACAGAAAAGGCTTTGATGTGTCTGCTGGCATGGGGAGGAGCGTAGGCCCAGGCAAGGCCAACATGTTGAGTGGAGCAGCAGCCACTCTACTGTCAATAGATACCCTCGTGTCAATCTTGAAATAAGGAGCCTGTCCTGGCTGTTTTCATTGGGTTATTTTGCAGCACAGGGTCTTTTTGCAGGAGCAGTTCCACAGTGTTTTGTTAGGAAGCTGTGTGTCCAGCAAAAGCAAGAGTGATTTTAAAGGGGAAATAGCGTGTGTGTTGGTCAGACTGCCTCTGTGTCTGCTGCTTAGATGGTGGGCTGGTGGGATGTTGCATTGGACGTTTAACTGTGACCTTTGGCAAGAGGGAACCTGAAGCAGTCAACGCCCTCAGTAGAACTGGAATGTCCGGAGGACATAGTTCTTGATAAACAAACAAAGTGTCTTCTTTGAAGCCCCACTGTCTTTCTGCTGAGCTTAAAAACTTCAGTATAAAGAGGGATTTAGATCTATATGGTGGGGGAGTTCAGAATGATGAAGCAAATCTCTCCCTTGCTTTCCCCAAAGAAAGCTGACTGTCCACCTGCTGAAAAGAAAACTAAGGAGGCCTGTGGCTCTGCACAGCTGCATGGGAACAGCTCTGAAGATAAAACTAACATGTCAGTCTGCATAAACCCCCTTCTGCACCTGCAGATGAAAAATAAACAAGCCATTTCGTCTATCAGTGTGTACTGAATTGCCTGTAGAAAGCATTGAAAGCCTTAAAGGGCAACAAACAATCTCTGTATTTCTTTCATGGGCCCCTTGGAGTTTGCTGGGATTGATTGTTGATCTCACTAACACTCCTGAGCTTGTTGCTGCATTTCACAACTAAACCAGCTTGGGGCCTGGACTGGAGCACAAGGTCAGCCCACAGTGACAGAACAGTGCCAGGCTTTCTAGCATTCAGGTTTGTTGTCTGAAAAGGCCTTGTGCTTTTTCAAGCAACCTCTGCCTTCTCCCACTGCTTTCTCAAATATTTTAAGAATGCATCAAGATCATGTGTCATAAATCTGCACAGGACTGATCTAACCCCTACGTGTTCAGTGATCCTGCAGTGCATTCTGAGAATGGCCCAAACCTATTTCAGGAAACGGCAAAGGAAACAAGGAGATAAGATATTTCGCCTGCATGTGCACAAACAGTCCTGGTTGACCATGGCAGCGCTCTGCACAGGCTGCCAGAAGCAAGGAGGCTTTACTTGGTTTGTGCTAATCTGCAAAATGAGTCTACAGGGGGAAATGTGATAGTCCCAAGAGGAAAGAAGTGGGGTAGGATTAATTTAGTTTAATTTTAGACAGACTAAAACGAGGTGTTGAGTCTTTCCTGCTCTCTTGATTGTCAATGGATAGAGACAGGAACCACCATAGTGTAGTTCAGCTCACTAGTTGTAGACAGCTATTTTAGGATGGGCTGAGTTGTTCTGGTGGTGCATGTTCGTGGCATTTGACTAGAGAGGGTGCCTAATTCATGTGAATTGCCTGTTTTAGGTAGCTGAAGATTGGGCAAGATGACTCCAAGCCCTTGATATCTAGTGCAACCTCAGATGGGAGGGATAGAGGGAAGAACACTGTGAACAGCTTCACGGGGTCAAGTTGTTCCTGCAGCAGGAACCACTCCATGTGCATTTCTGAGGCAATATGGGGGCTGCTAAGGGGAATGCTGACACAGATGGAAATAGAGCAGCACGAGCAGCATCACCATGTGATGCTTTCTAATACTTTGTTCCCTGTTATTATGCTTCCAAAAATGCACATTTGTGGTGATAGGAGGACTCCAAGGGTAGCAGTTAGGAGAGAGGTTAGCTTTATGGTTGGTTTTCTTCTGACTGGTCTAACAGCACTTCTAGGACATTTTGTGTATCCAGAAATAATACTTAAGGTATTGCTTTATTTGTTTTGACAGTGGGAATCTCTAGAAGATTTCCCCTTGACAAATTTTCTTTTTCCTTCCCTGAGAACTGAAGTCAAGGTGAATTTTGTTTAGTTATCAGAGGGTGAGGCAGGCCCTGTCTGCCCCAGCATTGGTTCAGTTAGCATGGCAGTGTCTGGCATCGATGACGGTCACTGAGGGGCGAATTAAGTGTCTTTTGAGAGGCTGAGCGTGCTTCCTTTAGCAGCCCTGGCAGTGGTGTCCCTGATGGTAAAGTGAACAGAAAATTAGGCCCAGGAGTTGGAAACCAAGCCCCAGTTCAGCATCACCAGCTACTTCATAGGCAGTCACGCTGAGCTTGATGCACTGAAGTTGCGTAAGGTTGTGACTATAAGGGTCCTGTAGGAAGGACCTGAGCAGCTTCTCAGAGAAATGACTAGTCTTAGCTTGTGGCCATTTCTGCAAGAGGGAGAGTGGGCTCAAAGCCTGCTTGGACACTTAATTAGTCCAACAGAACTTTGAGCTTAGCACCGTGAGTGACAGATCCCTTGTACTGTACATGCACAGCGTGCAGCTCTCTGCAGAGTAGATAATGCACTGCCTGGAGGGACTGGGCAGCCCCAACTGTTATCTTAGTCTTATCTGCTTAGATACTGTTATAATAGCATCTTGGTGTGACACCCACTCGAGTGGGGTCTGAACACGTGATCTTCATTCTGTGTGCCATTCCTCACAGTACCCTTGGGAGGCAACGCAGAGCTCTTCTACAGATGAGCAACAAAAGTGTGCTGAGGGCTAAATAACTCATCCAAGGACAAACAGGATGCTTGTGCCAGAACTAAGATCTCCAGCTATCTTGACCATGATTAGAAAATCTGAGTAGGTCATCTAATACCAAGAAAATTGCAGGGATAAAGTAGAGATTAGGTAAAGTTCAGTTCTTCCATATTCATTGAAAGATTTTGCTCGCTTACGGACAAAATTGTGTATATCAAACATGATCTGTAAGCTTGTGTTGATACAGTATGATTAATTTAAAAAAATCTTCCTTTGTATATTTGCTGGGTTGTAGAAGGCAGGCTGGAAAATGCAAACTCTTCAGCATGCTTTTTATTGTACACAGCGGTGCTGTTTCTGAGATGTGATACTGTTACAAGAACATGCTGATTAGGGGTTTTTTTTCTAAAAAACCCCACCTGGCGGACATTCCATAGGTGTCCCAAAGATAATTTGGCTTCTCAGCATAGAAGAATTATTAGTAGTTTTTTATGGTTTTATATGAAGTATCTGGGCCTAGCAGAAAATCTGTTAAATTAACAGATGTTCTCTCAGAAAGAAAGAGGTTTGTTGTTTTTAAAGGAGGTGGAGGAATGGTCAAATACCCTGGATAATAGGGGACTTCAAAAAATAGAATGTAGCTGCAAAAGAATACCACAGCTTAGATAA
Source organism: Oxyruncus cristatus (assembly GCA_013399855.1). Lineage (NCBI taxonomy): Eukaryota > Metazoa > Chordata > Aves > Passeriformes > Cotingidae > Oxyruncus > Oxyruncus cristatus. The sequence continues at coordinate 780,974 of VXAY01005783.1, read as the reverse complement.
CACAGCAGCAAGGATCTGTAGTTCTGGGCTTGTTTGGGATTTTTTGGTCCTCTTTTGCCTCACATTAATATTTACTGCTAAACTGAATGTGAATGTGCTCTCTATCAATAAAGCTCACAAAGGAGAGGATAGGCTGGGAAATGCTATGAAACTCTAATTCTGACTTCTATTGTTTTCTCCTTTAACTTCTAAATACTGGCCATTCATAGAGTTGAAGGGGGGAAAAAAAGAGACTGAATGCTTGGAAAAGACAAGCAAATTTTAGAGATGAAATTTTCAGGGAAATCCTCCTCTATTTTTCAAAAATAGGATATGGTTTATTTGGTCCAGTGTAGACATGGAGTAGTTGTTTCATTGTCATGCAAAGGCTTCACGATGCTACAAACAAGTGGGCATGAGTTTTCCTAAGTTGCAGTGGTAAGGTGAGGTCAGATGGGGACACATGCTAATTTCTGACTGAATCCAACTGCCAGTATATCTGTGGGTTCATATTTCAATTTAACGGAGCTGTGAGAAAGATTATGAAAAAGGAGGAGGAGTGTGGAGGGACTAATATATACATGATATTTTCTTTATGGTACCCATCAGTACAGGACTAATTTTAGAAGATGGTGTAGAATTCTATGTCTGCATTCATTTAGTTAGAGAAACATTAAGTCTTTGCTGAGGTCAGCAGGAGTAGCATATGCTGGGTGTTTGAGGAGGAGGTGTGTCTGGCTTGATGACTTAGAATGAGCGCCAAAGGTTTGAAACTCTTACAGCAGCAACACTGGAAAATAGGGTAATTGTTTAAAAGAAAAATCCCCTAGTTTGGAAGAAATTGTTTAAATCACATGGAGGATAAAGGTTCCAAACTTGAACTACTTTTATTTCTCCCTAATTATGAGCTATATAAGGGAAAAAATTGTTCAGGATGTTGGCAGGGCTTTCAGTGTTGGCGCTTTGCTCACTCAATGCCACTGGAACTAATACGAATGGGAAAAAGTGGTCCCTGTGCAGAATTGCAATGGCTCATTAGCAGGTAGTTTTTCTGCTTTACCAGCAGATCTGGTGGGGAGACTTCCAGAGTCCAGCTAGTGCCATTATTCATTCACCCTTGTGAAAAATGAAGCTTATTCCTTACCACCCCAGTCTAAGAATGTAGATTGTAAAGAATCTTAAGTGAAATTTGATATCTTAAGATGATTTAAAGTTTTTTATTCTTTCTCTAGATGTACAGGGGCTTCCAGATAATGCCACACGTTCAGTACATCTACACAGAAGCCTCTGAGAGTCTTTGTGGAGTCAAGCTGGAGGTTAACAAGTACCAATATCTCATTACAGGTAAAGGAGAGTGTACTTCTTCATTAGCAAAAGCTCTTCTGTTCTACACATACACCTGCTAAGGACATGGGTTATCGTGTAGGCAGCTCTTCATGCAACTTCCCAAGTGTTAAGATTGCCAACAGTATTCTGGTGTTCAGTATTCTTCAACACTGAGAGTCATTTCTCTCTCTAGAATACCCTCTCTTTCCTGAAGCTTGTCTAATACCCAGGCATGTTGTAACAAATATATTGTAAGACAGTCCATGACTGTCAGTTTATACCTGAGCTGGCATGTCTGTCACAGAGAACTCCTTGCTACTTGGCTGTGCCAGAAATTCTGGAATGGGCTGGAGAAATGCAGGCTGCTGAGGTGGGGGGGGTGCAAGGAGATGGAGATGTGTGGCAGTTGCCAAAGTCCTGTTTCTAATGAAGGTGTCGACTCACTTTCTCTGTTAAGAGGAGCTTGACAGCGTTACTAACCTGCATGTTGCTGGTGGTGCTTATATCTGGCACAACACTTCTGACTTGCAGAAGTGCTGTTACCTTGCTGACCAGAGATTCCTGAACCAGTTAATAAAAAGAAAGCATTTGCTGAGCAGTGACTGAAGCCAAACATATTGAGAGCATTAGAAATCTCGGGAAACGACAGAAGTGCTTGAGCTGAGGAGTGCTAACTTGTGACCATGTCTCTGTTTTCAAGGCCGGGTGTATGAAGGGAAGGTTTACACTGGCCTGTGCAACTGGTATGAGAAATGGGACCGGCTGACTCTGTCCCAGCGTAAAGGACTGAATCATCGTTATCACCTGGGCTGTGGATGCAAGGTATGTGTGTCTTTAATCAGGTGGCATTCAGACATTTGAGCCCAAGAACTCTGGTTTCCCTGGCTTGGTAATAGCCAGTGATGCTGGAGAACAGCCAGGAAGATAAATGGAGGACAACCATTTTTACATAGAAAATGTAAAGCTCAGTTTTAGCGTTGAGACCAGAGAAGAGACAATCAAATAAAAATGAAGAGTCTGTTCCTTTTTAATGCCATGTTGGAGTTAATTGGGGTTGGGGAAGACTTTCAGAATCCATGCAGAATCATTTGCAGGTGAATGAAATCAGGTACCAGAGGCTTGGCAAGGTACGTCCAGCTTTTTTCGTGTGTAAACACTTTGAGTGCTTAAAACCTCACAGCCTGGCACTGGTACTAAGATTTTTGCACATGGCCTCAGGCCTACAAAAACATAGACATAAGCTCAACTTTTCTGCACCTGAAAAGCCCTTTTGACTATGGAATTAGCTGTGTATGTGAAGCTAAGCACGTGCTTATGTGCTTACAGAACTGAGGCTGAATTTTGGATTAGTAAAGCAAGGTTTTGAGGGAGTGGAATTTTGAATCACTTGTCTCTGTTAAAAAAACATTTTATGTAATGTTGTTTTTTTTACATGTAGCCTTACCTGATTGCTCTTTCCAATTGCAGATTAGGCCCTGCTACTATTTGCCCTGCTTTGCCACCTCCAAGAATGAGTGCATTTGGACGGACATGCTCTCCAACTTCGGCCACTCAGGATATCAAGCAAAGCACTATGCCTGCATCCAGAGGGTGGAAGGTTACTGCAGCTGGTATAGAGGATGGGCGCCTCCAGACAAAACGATAATCAATGCCACAGATCCCTGAGCACTCTGTCCCTTTCCTTATCTCCCCTCTCCCTTACTTGTGGCTGATCTTCCTTTGGACACTAACTCTTACCAGATCATGATGATGACAATGAAATTAGTGCCTATTTTCATGCAAATTTTAGCACTTCGAACACTTAAAAGGAAAAAAAAAAAACAAAAGGAAAAGAAAGAAAAAAGTCTGTGCTACCTTACTGAATTTGTGATCACCTTTTCCATGTTTTGATACCACTCGTTTTGATCGGACAACATTTGGGAGCTTACTTTTGCACACCAGAGGGGAAAAATGGGAGGGAAAAAAAGAAAAAAAAAAAAGAAAAAAGATGGAGCTCTCGCTCTCTTACATATATCATTAGCTGTAGCAATATAATCTCTATTTTTTTAGGAAAACAAAAATCTAAAAACTATGCCAATTAGGCACTGTATTCTTCTGAGTGCTGGCTTCCCATCACCCCTACTCATGCACTAAGTGCTGACAATACATAGACAAATCTATTTGAAGGGAAACAGGTTTCATTAATCAGATTGGCAAATGAAGCAAAATGAAAAGAAACCCAGCCTAAACTCTGGAAAAAATTAAATTTAAAAGAAATCCTCCTCTACGGGAGAGGTTGGCAGTGTGATTGACTCCAGCAGTGGGAGAATTCACCTGGTGTGTCTGACCACATCGTCTGGTAAAAGCATTGTTGACTGATTGTCCTAGCTAATTCAGTCACAGTGTGAGTGCAACAGCACATTTGAAGTTCTGGCTTTTCCTGGAACAAAAGAGAGAGTATTTTGTATTTTTGTTGTTGTTCTTTCAAAAAACAAAAGCCCCATCCCCTATTTTCAGGGAGGTAAATCCACCCCACAGCAGAGCAGATGAAGTGTTGTGCCATCCTGTTTTGAGCAGCATTGGTCCCTGAAATATTTGCAGCTTAGCTTCAACAGCAAAACCAGCTTGTCAACACCTTAAAACAAACAGATGCAAAAATACCAACTGTAAATCAATCATGTGGAAGAGGGAAAGGGGAGACTTGCTAGAACTCTTACTATAAAAGAAATGTATTACCAAAATAGTGTTTTGCTGAACTAAGATGTATATACACATAATGACATAAGCTATTTTTGACAGGATGTGGAATTTTTTTGGTGTTATAAACAAAAGAATGGTTTGATTGTGTTTTAAAGACAGAAATATTGACATTCCGAGTCGGCGAGTTGCTTTTAAGATATTGAAACTCCAGTATATTTGCAGTAGTGGCTACAGTCATTGTTTCCTCTGTACCTCCTTGCATCACAGTTCTTCCCCTGCAGCTACACTAGCTAGCTGCATTTGTTTATACAGTAAAAGGAAGTGTGTGTGTGGGCTAGGCAAGAAAAAGTGGTCTCCTAATAAGTGTTGTCTGGGATTGTAAAATTTCAGCTGCCAGAGGGTTCCTTCTGTGTCAAGTGCTGTGTTTCCCTCTAGGCAGTGTTAAGCATAGCCCTGTGCATGTGCTCATGCCATGTCCTGCAGTGATGTGGGAGGAGGAGCCTTACTGTCTTGTGCTTTGCTGTTGACTGGAGAAGTTTTTTTTCGTTCTATTTTGGTTTTTTTTATTAAGAAAACTATAATATAATTTTTCTTATCAAATAAAAGTATTTTAAGTTTTAACGATGGTGAAGAAGGGGTGCTGACAAAATGGGTGACTCAGTTTTGGATGGGGAGGGCTTGGGCAGGGAGAAGATTGTGCTTAACTTCATTTTTGTATTATTATGATTATTTATCTTAAGTTTCCATATATCTTCCGTTCATTCCACTTAGAAATCAGAGCTGCCACCAGCAGGAAAAGAGTTGCAGTTATTCCAGCTTGGGGCAATACAGCATTTTACAGTCAGTGACCTCAATTACTGGAGAATTGTTCGGAACCTCTTTGCCAAATTGAAAGGAAAGGTTGTCTGAGATAGGCCCTGATGTGTTTTTATGTTCCTTGCGTGCTACCAGAGCTCTGCCAGATGGACATTCTCTGAAATGCCCCATTTGCTACATGAATTGTTGCAGCAAAAAGCTTCATTTTTAGCATGAATTTTAAAGGGCATTTTCACAGAGTCTACTGTGTATATTTTTTTCCCAGCAGCTCTGAGTGGCAATGCAGCACGAAACACATTGAAAGTCTTGGATTTTCCTGTGATTCAGACTTTGAACACTTCTCAGAAGTCCTCTTCCCTGTGACTACTCCTAAATTATGGGTTGGAGATGAGAGGGAGAGTAGGGTGCTTCACTACACCCATCATAGGATAAGGTGGTGGTTGAGAGCGTTGTCCCTTTTGGCAAAATATGGGGTTGGGCTTTGGGCCCAGCAGAGCGAGCTCTCTTTGAGCTGAGTGTGGCTGACAAAATCTGTGAGGGTCACGGAGGACAGCGTGGAGCCACCCTCCCTGTTTGCATCGAGTGGAGTCGGCACCGCTGCACATGGCCCTCCTCAAGCTCAAGGCGACTTCGCAAAGCTGACGTCTCTTTGAGCTGCAGCCACTTCTCACAGCTTTGGAAGGCTAAATGAAAGTGCCCCTCAGTGCAGTAAAGTGTTGATTTGACTTTTCATTAAACCGCAGCTCTGCATATTTTACCTGTCACTGATTCATGTAGCTAGCTGAGACATCACAGTATTGCACTCAAATTATTGTGAAAATATTTGCATTCTAATGCTATGAGGACTTCTGTCCCTAAGTAGGATATAGTGTAGCTTTGTAAACAACAAAACAGCAGATGCATTACCAGAGAATGAAGCATATTCCCACTTTATATTGCAGATGGTAAAATATTTCTGAGATGCAGACAGGTAGATCAGCAGGGGTGGAGGTTTGGTAGCAAATCTTTACCCTTGCTATGTAAAGAAACAATGTTAAGGTTTTTCAAAATGTGGAGCCAAAAGGAGGGGGAAGAATCCAGTGAAAATACATTTCTTTTGGGAAGCTTCTTAATTTTGTTTCTGTGCATGCTATCAGGGACACGTATTTCTTGGGCTAAGCTTCAGCTTGTTGCTCGCATTAAGAACCTGGCTAAAGGCACTCCTGAAGTGGGAAGAAGCCATTACATGGATTGAAGAGGCTCTAAATCAGACTCAAAGACTTCTTCCTTTCTATCTGCTCTCCTTTCTTCTGTCTTACTAAGTCCCTTCTGCCTGCCAGTGGACAAAGCTCATTCCCTCATTACAGCAGGCCGTGGGATGTGTGGGAACACCAGGCGTGGAGGTGGGAGAAGGGAGGTGTGCGGAGCATGCCTCAGTGTGCAGAGCATACAGTGTCCTGCAGTAGCACCAATACCTTCCCCTCACCTCTGGCATGCTCCTCACTTCACCCAATAGCCTAAGGTCAGAGAACTGTCAGTGGCACAGCTCATGTAAGCAGGACCTTTGGACGTGTACAGGATTACACACACACTCCCTGCCGCCATGCCTTAGATACACCAACCTTATTAACAGTACTTTTTAAAATGCATGGCTCATTTCTACACTGTTGCTGTTCACTTTCTTATTTATAAATATTTTTCCTTATTTGCTTGGCAGTGTTTTCCCCTTTAGAATTGCAGGAATGTATATTGAAGGTTTGGGAAAGATTGGATTCTATTTTCCTTTTCCAAAATGGAGTAGGGAGAGAGCAGGAGATCTGTGCATGGAGTACCTTGAATAAAGAAAGTCCTGTCGTGGGAGGCTTCCCCCTCCCCTGTATGGGACAAAACTGCCATTTTAGGTCTAAATTTCCCATGCTTTGAAGAGTTAATGGCCCTTTAGGTAGGACTATTCTAAAACCTAAATATATCACTGTATCCCATTCATACTTGGATGTAGTGAAATGCTCCCTCACAGTGATGGGAAACATACTGTTGTGCTTTTTACAGTAAAGACTATTTGAAGAAAGGGCCTCCATGGGAACAAGTTTCCATTCTTGCAGATGTCTCTGAAAGTACTGCTCAATCAGAACGTATTTTTTAGCTTAGAAGGGCAGAACAAAATTTAGGGAACTGCAAAAATTTTCTGTTTTTAGAATAAGTGACTTTTGGGGCTACCAGTCTTGAGAAAAAAATGTGCAAATCCACGAAACATCTGCTGCTGCTTTGCTTGTACTGGCTTCTCCTTCCCTCTGGCACTGTCCTTCCTTCATAGAGCCACTCTGCTGTTCCTGATAGTCATGGAAACTTGGGGAAGGAACCAAACCCGTGTGAAAAATCTTGTCCAGAAGGAATGTATTTGTTGCTAAATTTTCTAGCACTGTTTACAGTTTTCCTCCATGTTATTTATAAATTTTATATTCAGTGAATGTATATTGTCTTTTAAGGTAATGTTGCATAATGTTCACTTTTTATAGTGTCCTTTTATTCTAAACAGTAAAGTGGTTTTATTTCTATCACAGACATTCTGTCTCTGCTTCACTTACATTAGTTTCTGTCCACTTCAAATGTACACAAATGGATTTGCAAATGGATTTATTCATTTCCTTCCCTTTCTTGATCTTGTTTTATTGGTCCCAGAGCAGATATTGCTCCTCTGGCAATTCTTGCACTTTGGCAAAGATTCCTCCATGAGTCCCTCCCTCTTTTTAAAGAGGTTGGTGTCTCTCAGAACTGTTACTGTGGTCATAAGCCCAGGAGGGGCGAAAAATCCCTTTTGAAGTTAATGACTCCCAGTTGTTAACTGGCCATAGGAGGTCAGTACAGAGCAAGGCAGTCACTGGGGCTGGCTATAGCACCAGCAGGGCCTTGGAAGAAGGGTTGCCAGGTTGCTCTTACTTGCAGAAAACTGATCATTGGAGGGAGGCCTGAAAGGTACACACCCCTGGCAAAGGGAAGAGGGGTTCATCTTTTCTGATGTGTAATGTCAGAATCTTGTGTACTCTCTTTAGGCTTACTGTTTAAGGCTGATTAAAATTCCCTGTCTTGGGAAAGAAGCTACAGAAAAAGCATTTTCAGCTAAACTAAAATGTTCACAAAAATGGGCTTACTGTGAGAAATTTCCTTTATCCCACTTTTACTGTAGGAAAATCTCTACATGTGTGAAAGAATGAAACAGGTTTTTGAATCCGTTCTGTGTTTAATCCAAAGGTTTAGAGGGTAAGCTTGGGAAAATTTTGGATGTAGAAGGATGAGGATCTCTTACGTGAGAACTGAAGTGCTTGAAGTAAATCACACTGCAGAGAGGTAAAACCATACCACTAGTTATAAACACTTCCCGGGGGTCAGCCATCAAAGGACCACAGCGTATTTTATGAGTACTAACTGGTACAGCTTGAAAATGCCTCCAGGAAAGGGAAGAAAAAGAGTGGGAAATGAGGATTGTTGTATTCCTATCTGACAGATGGAGAAGCTGATGCACAGTGGGGAGCAACTTGGTGGAGTGATGGCTGCAATGGACCTTGCTTGGTGTAAGCACTTGACCTCTCAGGCTCTCACAGCCCAGGATGCTGTGAAGATGCGCCCAGACAGATATTTAGAAGTTGTCTAGATTCCTTCTGTGAGGCAGACCCCCCACCTGGAAAGGGCTGGCCAGAATTTGCCCAAGTGGCTTGCTGCTTCTGTAAATGGTTGGAAAGTAACTGTTTTAAACTGGATTACTCAAGCTTGCATGTCAGCAGTAGTGTTTGCGTTCATATGAGATTATCTAAAGTTTAAAAGACTTCCTGTACTCTTTTGTTAAGTACATAATAGCATCTCCAAGTAGGTGATTGGTTATAAAGATGAGAAAAAAGTGAAATTAAGATCCGTGCTCTGCTAAAAAAACCTACTATCCTGGTACCAAATACATTTATGTCTGAGGAAATGAAAATCAGATTTCCAGACAAGAAAATACTGCTAAAAATGCTAGCTAGCTTATTTGCAACGATCACCTTTATCAAGCCTTCCAAAAATACCATTCCTGAAGTGATGGTCAGATGAAGTCGGAACTGTCCCAAAGCATTACATATGTCACAAATCCTTCTTCATAAATCATCAGGAATTAAATTCAACAAGTATTATCAACCAATTTATCTTAAAACTGTGCAACAAACTGTCACATATTGTTTAAGGACCATCCATTTCTTTATGTCTTAAATGATAATACAACTCTCACCACTGCATTACAGTCATGACTGTACTTACCTCCATGATGTACCTGTGAAGTACAGGAGTTCTGTCATCAACACAGCACAGGTAGAGAGCAGAGTTTTTGGAACAGAGAGGTGAAGGACTGGCATTTCAGGTATTCAGTCCCTAGTGAGCACCAGTGGGATTTTTCACAGGAAACTAAATGAAATTTCCTTTTGAATTCTGAAGCTCCCACTAGGTACCTACATCCACGGTCAGGTACCTGCACCCTGTTACGGATTGTTGTTGGCCCACAGTATTGCAACAAGTGTGTGAGAAAAGAGGAGTTTGAGTACTTCTGAGCCTTAGTTTAGCATCTCAACAACCCTCATCTTCAGGCTGCCAATGGTGCCTGGGTTCACAATCAAGCCTGGGAAATTCACTCAGCCAGCCAGTGGCTCACACATGGGGTCATGGTTCATACAGGGTCTCATCAAAGCCCCAGCCAGGTGTGAAGAGCCACTAATTCGTGGATGTAAATTGGGAGCAAAAATTCACAAAGGTCTAGTCTTCCTTTTAACCAGAGAAAACGAGACACAATCTGTTTTAAACAAAGCCCCTCTCTTTGCTATGTTTTCTAGGACTAAGGGCACCTATGCAGATCTCTGTGAAAGGTGCCCTAAGAGTTTGGTACAGTGCCCAGCAGCCACACGGGACACTCAGTGTTTAGTTGCTGACAGAAAGACTAGACCCCAGAGCCACCCTGCAAAGAAAACATGAGAAGCTGAAAAAAAAACTCTTTCAAGAATTTGAAGTTACTCTGAGTACCTTGAGGCTGATAAATGTTCTATGCATGGCAACCATGTGGTAGACCAAGCAAACACTAACATGGTGAAATAAATGCCTCTTAATGAACCATGTCCCAAATTGTCAGCATATTTTGAGCAATTTCAGGAGTGGGGAAAATGGCTTTATCTAAATAGAGTGATTCCTTGCACTGAGGGAGGAACTTTTTGCTGACTAGGTTTTACAATGGAGTTCTGGTTTAGTTTTGAGCCTGTTCTCATTGTTTGCTTTATTAAGGGTCCAAACATGACCTGGGGGAGGGCTGGGCAAAAAAGGAGATTCCCAAGCAGTGCCTTTTGCATATCACTTTTTAGCTTATGTTTCTCTAAGTGAAATTGAAACTCTTCCCATCATTCCCACCACCATCTCCTGTGCCCAGCTCACATTTGTTGCTTCTTCCCTCTCCATACTGGCATCAGAAGAAAGCAAAGTTACTCACCATCTGCTTATGGCTTGGGAAGAATGTTTGCTCCACGAGGGGGAACTTCTCAGGACCCAGCGAGTTGAAGATTTTAATGAGCTGAGAGAACTTGGGGTGAGGGAGGGGAAACAAAAACCAGACACAGTGGATGTCAGTGGCTTATTGTGTAACAGGCAAGTGTTTGCAAAATGTTCTGATAGTGGTGAAGGAGGTGAGAGAAACATGTTATTATGGCTTTCCCACCTTTCTTTCTTGACCTTTGCTCTTGAGAGCAGCTAGAAAATATGAAGCTTCTGTATTTACCCAAGGCCAAGCCAGCCTATGTGCACAAACCTTGGACTAAGAGAGCAGAGAAGAGATTCAAGAGCCAGAAGAGGATCAGTTTGGGTTTACTTACAGATATACTATGAACAAGATTTGATTTCCAAATTCAGTGGGGAGAGGGTTGGGGGGGCCTTTCTTGGTAGAGGGTAGAGGCAGGAAATCAGTGCCACCACTCCCCTGCAGAGACAAAATAAAACAAAACTCTCCCTTGGATCTCTGCCCCACAGCCAAATCAAAGCAAGGCACATTGTGCTGACGGGAAAGAGAATTGCCAAGGGACAGCAATTACTGTAGGGAATTGACAGTGCTACCTGGTTTGAGTGTTAGACCAAGGAAGCAGGAACCCACTGTTAATCATAACTGGCATTTATTATGAGCCAATGGTTTCCCAACGGCCCTTCATAAATAACAGGGGAAAGAGGGGTTCATCTGCTACCCCTGTCCCATCTACCAGTGAGGTCTGAGTGAGGCACCAGTCTGTGAGGATGATATCTAGAGAAAGCAGTATGTAACATAAGTGGGGAAAGCCGTAGTGCTGATATTTCACACGTAAAGGTGAACATTTGTCATTGTCCCCGCCTGTCAGCATGAACTTCACCATTGTCACCACTATCATCACCGTTATAAACTGTTTATCATTCAACCAGACACAGAGCTCCCCATGGTAGGACTGAGTTTTGATTTCTGTTCAGGTTCCAAAACCCCTGCAAAAGTATAACCACAACAAATTCCTGTTTTGCTTCGGCCATCTGTGAAGCAAGCAGACTATTCTGTGTGTTGTCTGCAGCCTCCCTGTTCAATCCATCATTGATCACTTGGAGAAAAACTCAAAACTATAAGAGAGAAACTTAATAACCGTGACAGAAAATGTTGGTGAAGCAGGGTTGATATACCAAAGAGAATAAGAGGTGATATTTATCCCAGAAACCTTCCAGATCTTGGGAGAAACGTAGTCTTTACCATCAGGCATCTACCCATCCTGCTTACTCTCTGAAGAGACAGCCCTGTTACCACGGGGAATGCTGAACTGGCAGTGCTGCTGGTGAAGTGGTGAGTCTGTCAGCCTTTTAAAAGGGGGAGTAAAGCTGAATAAGGGCACTTGATTATTTTCATGGATGGTAAGAGACTAAAATGGTTGGGGACTGGTTCCTGCTGAGCTGCTAAATGGGACTGAATTCCCCATTGAATCCTATCCGCAAAGTAGTTTAGAAACTGAATTTTGTTTCCAAGACCCCCAGAATTTTGTAAAATCAAGTTCATTAATAAAGGTTTTCAGTCTGGGCCAAGTAAGGCTGGATTGTAAGTCCTTTACGTGAGTTTCTTCAAGTTCCCCATCAAAGATAGGGATGTATTAATCTTGAAGAAAATCTCTTGGCGACCCGGGGGAGATAACACACAGATTAAGGGAAGGAAACAGATATCTAGGGAAGAGGGGAAAGAAAAGCAAGCTCTCTTTCTTCCCAATAGCATCAACTACTTAATCTTTTGTGTTCTGAGCACTTCTGGGCAATGGCTGTAAGCATTAAATGCACCAAATCGCAGCTCCAAGGTTACATTGCAGATAGACAGAGCTACTGAGGATGTTTTCTGCTGAACAGCCGTATGAGGGCTCCTGTCCTGTTTACTTGGCTAGTCTAAGCCAAAGCATTTCTGTACAAGAAGTTAAAACTTCACTTGGTGGTGGAGTAGAAATACGTCTTTGAGAGTTAAAGCTTGGCATGGGTATAGAAAAAAATGCAGTCACTGTGCAAAAAAATTAGGCTGCAAGGTGTGTGCCAGACACAGGCCACATGCCGAAGGGGCAGCTGGCAGCAGATTTGCAGGCAGATGCAAAGAATCTTTTTCCTAATCTCACAGATCAAAACGTGGCATTTAAGCAAATCTGCAAAACATCAAGAGGCAGCATATCCCATCACCAACACCACCACCACCCCCCTCGCATGCAGCAGCAGATAAGATAAAAACTCCCCTGTAGAATAATTATTGTTGGCAAGGAGGGTATTGATGTTGGGGAAGGAGGACAGCTTGCTTCTCTTAAGCACTGCACATCCTAGAAAAGAATAATAAGGACCTGTTTTGACTAGCAAGGTGAGCAAACAGGGCTTAAAAATTAAACAAAATGAGACAGAGGCAGGGAGAGAAGGAAAAACACCCTGGCTGAGAGCAGCCCATGCCCCTTGCTGTGCGTGCACGCAACCCTGGTGAACCATGGACACTGTGATGTTGAGGCTATGTACGTTTATCCTAGGAAAACAGCTCAAACAAAATACCTGGAACAACTGTGTAGCTGACAGACAGCACCCTGATTTGTTCCTTGGGCTTCCTGTTGAAGCATACAGCTCTTGGCTGTTGCTGGAATAACCAGTGTTGCAGATGGGAGACTCAGACACCTGGGAGCCTTGTCAGAGGACCAAGCCTACAAAAAGGTCTGACTTTGGTATTGAGCCTCATGGGACAACTCCCTCCCCTTTTCTCTTTTTTTTATCGATGTTAGGGACAGATATTGACCGAGAGACACCCATGTTACGTGGTACAGCAGCCTCTTAGACACCTGATAACAGGGCTCAAGTAACATCTCCCAATGCGGATGGATAGGAATGTTATTGTGAGCAGCTCAGCTAGATGTAAGTGCCCCTTCCACACTTTGGCATCAGTTCTTACTTTCTGTGATTCCACTGGTTTTAGCGATAGTCCATCCAGATCACAGAGGGGCAAGGCAATGTGGTACAGCCTGGTTTTAGGTACCTGGAACAGGTGGGCAAGTGAAATGCCTTGGCCTGACTGGTTGGACATCTAGAGTTACATGCAGGGAGTCTTTACAGAGAAATAAAAAGATCCCTTCAGAAGATCTCAAGGCCTTTTGCATATTTTGAAAGTGTTTAGGTCATTGGGGACCCTACATCCCTTTACAGTCAATAACAGTTTGGCTGGGATTCCCTGGACTCTGGAGATGACTGTCTTCAAAATTTCCATGTTTCCTGCCACTTTACAGATTCAAGGTTGCTTTGCAATTGAGGACATTACCTGCACGTAATGTGAGTACTGCTCAGAACATTCTTCCCACTGTATTTTGGATTGTAACTTTTGTAACACAAAAATTGTTATTAGTGGTTGAAGCATTGTGCTTAGTGTGCTAGTACCATTATTTCTCAATAGTTCTGGGAGCATCGTAAAACTTAGATTTGTCAGATGTTTCTCTGTGTGTGAAACCCCTTGAATACTCTTTTTTTTTTTTTTTCCTCTCAGATACATCTAATTTAAACTGTGCCTGTGTTTAATGCAGATTTTAACCTTTGAAGAAGTTTCTGTGTTGCAGTACTGGAAACCTGGCAAACGTCATTAAAAAATGGGGCTGTATGTTTGAGTAAACTCAACCCCAAACTCAGCTGATTGTAATTAGAGTTTCTGAGAGTAAAACATGGTTGCAAATTGCCAAGGAAGAAGAGTCTCACTTCCATCCCCCTCCACAAAATCATAAACATTTCTATGAAATGGAACCATTTTTGGAAAAAATAAAAAGCGAGAGTGAAAAGCACATTTCCCAGGGGTATTTAGTTTAATTTCTTCATGTATCTCAACTGTTTTCTAGGTCCAAAAAAGTTTCCAGTACTGTTTGTTAAGCAGTTCCCTTATTTCAAGATGCCTGTTTTGCAATCAGAGTGGAACGTGCACCGAAGTGTCCCTATCTCTCACTTCCCAGCTATCACAAACCCCAAATTTTCTAAATCTGCTGTCAGTGAAGCTTTTTGCCCTCGAATGCCCCACTGTAATCTCTACCTGAGGTTCAACCTGATAAAATATCAGTGGTGCCAAATGCCATCTGAGCTCCTAGATTACTTAGCACATTTACAATCACTCGTTTGGGGGGTGATGGGTGTGCAGGGGCAGTAGGGAAAGGAGGCATTCTGAAAACTTGTTTTAATTGTTTACAAGTGGTTTCCTTGACTCCTCTGGGAAGGTTTTTTGAGCCAGCTGTATTCCCCGTGAGGAAAGCATGGCACTACCAGACTTAGAGTAGCCAGAGCCAAGTCGCTGGCAGAGACAAGTTCTCCCACACTGCCTTTCCAGCACTGCTTGCTTTCTTTCTTTCTTTCTTTCTCTCTTTCTCTCTTTCTTTCTCTCTCTCTCTCTCTCTTTCTCTCTTTCTTTCTCTCTCTCTCTCTCTCTTTCTCTCTTTCTTTCTCTCTCTCTCTCTCTCTTTCTCTCTTTCTTTCTCTCTCTCTCTCTCTCTTTCTCTCTTTCTTTCTCTCTCTCTCTCTCTCTTTCTCTCTTTCTTTCTCTCTCTCTCTCTCTCTTTCTCTCTTTCTTTCTCTCTCTCTCTCTCTCTTTCTCTCTTTCTTTCTCTCTCTCTCTCTCTCTTTCTCTCTTTCTTTCTCTCTCTCTCTCTCTCTTTCTCTCTTTCTTTCTCTCTCTCTCTCTCTCTTTCTCTCTTTCTTTCTCTCTCTCTCTCTCTCTTTCTCTCTTTCTTTCTCTCTCTCTCTCTCTCTTTCTCTCTTTCTTTCTCTCTCTCTCTCTCTCTTTCTCTCTTTCTTTCTCTCTCTCTCTCTCTCTTTCTCTCTTTCTTTCTCTCTCTCTCTCTCTCTTTCTCTCTTTCTTTCTCTCTCTCTCTCTCTCTTTCTCTCTTTCTTTCTCTCTCTCTCTCTCTCTTTCTCTCTTTCTTTCTCTCTCTCTCTCTCTCTTTCTCTCTTTCTTTCTCTCTCTCTCTCTCTCTTTCTCTCTTTCTTTCTCTCTCTCTCTCTCTCTTTCTCTCTTTCTTTCTCTCTCTCTCTCTTTTTCTTTCTCTCTTTTTCCTTCTCACTTTCTTTCTTTTCTCTCTTTCTCTTTCTTCTCCCACCAACCATTGTCATTCAAATGGGAGCTGAGGTCAAATGCGTATAATCCACCAATACAGTGATGGTAAAGTGAGTTTGCTCTCACTGCTCTTATTACTGCACTGGAGCATTTTTGGAAAAGACAGGATCTTGCTTTTGGTCTCAACAAACCCTACAAATGTTATAAAAGGGATGAAAACTGACAAGACTCTGTCCATTACACTGGTATCATTTTAGTAAGAAATTAGTAAAATCCAACACTGCTCAGTCATGGAAATAAAATTCTGAGTCATTACAGACCTCATCTGGATTTGAGCTACCAATGAACACTCTGAAGTCTAATAGGATATTTATTCCATGGAAAAAACCAACAATAACGAAAGACTTAATTAGGTGATGAGGAAGATAGTTATCACTTTCTATAAACATTCCATCTCACCCCAAGTTAAATTTATGCAACGAGTAAGAAAATTCCTGAAAATGCATCTAAAAGTTTTCCATGGGGGCATAGTGGAAAGTTCTATCTCTTTCTCACATCCATATAGCTGTAGTTCCCTGCTTAGAACCTAGGATTCTGCCTCCTTCAGACATCCACCTGCTCCAGTATGGGGTCTTTCGTGGGCTGTAGGTGAGTATCTGCTCCACCATGGACCTCCATGGGCTGCAGGGGCACAGCTGCTTCACTGTGGTCTTTACCATGGGCTGCAGAGGATCCTCTGCTCTGGCACCTGGAGCACCTCCTCACCATCCTTCTTCATTGACCTTCCTGTCTGCAGAGTTGTTTCTTTCACATATTCTTACTCCTCTCTCTGCTGCTGTTTTTGCAGCAGATTTTTTTCCCCCCTTAACTCTGTTCTCCCGGAAGTGCTCCCAAGGCTGGTGATGGACTCAGCCTTGGTCCATCTTGGAGCTGGCTGACATTGGCTCTGTCAGACATTGTAGAAGCCTCCAGCAGCTTCTCACAGAAGCCATCCCTGTAGCCTCTCTGCTACTAAAACATGACAATGCAAGCCCAATACAACGTTTTTGCCTTCCTTCTACCTCTTTCTCAGGTCTTTCTTACTCTATATACTTTTTTTTTCTTAGACCTAGTTGAAAGATTCGTCTCCGTAACTTTCTTGTCTTTGTTTTCAGCTGATTTCCTCCCAGTAAAACACCACCCAGAAAAAACAGGAAGAGAAGACAAGTGCAAGGTGCACTTCTGCAAGGAGTGTGCGATCTAAGGCTGGGGCACTTGGGTACCACAAGTGTGCATCTAATAAAAGATGCTAGAAATAGTGTAGTTCAGATACCTTCTAAAATGGTGAATGATAAAATTTTTTTTAAGGTAGCTTTACCTTTTTTTTTTAGTCAGGACAAGGATATGTTGTTATTGATCTGATATTATTACTCTATTCATCGACTCTGCCTTACAAGACATCTAGGTGTTGCTGCACTGTTAGCTGTTTGTGACACTTCAGAGCTCGGAAATGTCTTACTCAGGGTGAAGAAATAACACCTTCATACAATTAGAGGCTGGTAAAGAAGTAGTGCTAGTAGGTTTTTTTCCCCCGAGAATTCCCAACTGGATTCCTAAGGTTGTTTAAATGGTGGTTTTTAACCTAAACAGACAAACTGCTATGAAAGAGACTGGCAGCTGAGTTTGCTGCTTTATCGATACGGGGTATCTTCTTTGCAGTGTTGACGTGCAGTAGAGCTGGATCATCACTTACCACCCAGGGCTTGCTGCAGAAGTTGTAGATGGAGTAGAGGGAGTTGACCGTGTGGATGCCACCATACTGGAGGCCGATGATGAGGCTGCGGAAGTCTTCTCCCAGTGCCATGCTGTAGGCGTGCTGCCGAATCAGGACAAAGTCCGGCTTGAAGGACCTTGAAGAAATGAGGGGAGTGATGTTTTACTTTGAAATACTCAGCAACACTCCCAGCCTCTCCTTGATTCTTTTCGATCCTTCCCCTTTCTTTTCACCTAGGCATTGTTGTTCTTCTCTCCTCGTGGGTTGCTTGTGTCAGAAGGTAACAAACAAAACCAAACCAAACCAAACCCCTGGCCAATAAAGAAAGGAAAAATCCAACATAGCTGCAAGTGTGAGAGCATAGAAACAAGCCAAACAGATTTTCTACAGTTTTCTTGTCACTCAGACACACAAAGGAGCGAGCCACAACTGGAGCCAAGGGTCATAAATTCACTGATGGGGGGATTCTATTTTCTTTCTAAAAGCTTGGCCGTATTTGGCAAGCTCACTGCAATGTGCAAAGCAGATGAGGGACCAAGTTTGTTTCCTGACGATTGAACTCAATATTGAAGTAATGCCCAGTGGGTGGGAAGATCATAGGGGATTTTAAAAACCTATCCTACACATTCATTCATTGACATACATTCCCCCTTTAATCAGTTTACTACGTACGCAGCACATCCCGAGTTCTTATGGATGTGAGTCAACAAGCAAAGGACAGGCATGGTAATGTAATTAATCAAATGAGCAGAGCCCTTCATAGAGTGCTGTGACTCATGGCATGGACTTCCAGAATATTATTTAGCAAGACTAGAGCTGGGACTCCTATGGTTCAACAGCAGCTGCTCTCAGCAAATGCACAGAAAGTGAGGCCCTTTCTAGGTAAGCCAACAGGCAACAGATTATCTATCAAGCAGCCAGATTTGATTCCTTGCTGACACTGTGCCTTTGGAGCCACTCAAAAATCTCTGGAAACAGTCCCTGGAAAGAAGCTGTTCCCAAAATGGTGCGCAGCAGCTCATTCTCAAAGGCATGGAAGGGGCTTTTCCACTGAAACAGGATTATTTTATACATTAGCAGAGGTTGCGTCAAGGACATCGGAAAAATTTCCATGTTGTATTAAAGATTTTCAGAGTAATGAGCTATGTAACCAGGTTCCATTACCTCACTATCCTCGAACATTTTCCTTGCTAAGAGACTATAATTTCTATCCTTTGGATGTATGAGCTGGAAATACTTCGGGTTTATAGCCCCTATTTATATTTCCATCATTCTGGCAGGGAAATCCGAGATGGTGATTCTGGGCCAGATTGTGGCAACAAACACCGTACACAAACCCCAGCACAGCTTTGTTGTTTTAAAGCTGTTCATTTTGTTTGTTGGCCTTGGACTTTTGTTATTGCCCACCCGAGACACGGTGAAGAGCATGCTCAGCTTTTGTGATGCAAGAGGCCAGGCTTTGGAAATGTTGTGATTCCCTCCCGTGGAGTTTTTTTTAAACGCAAGCATGTTCCCTAATGTACTTGGCACCAAAGGTGGTGCTTTCCTCCAGCAGTGAGATGAATAATGAGCATCAGGAGGCCTGTGCTATCGCTGTGCAGCTGATTTATGGACCTCCCTGGTGTCAATGGGGTTGAGGGAAGTGGTGATCCCCTGCTGAGAAACAGCAAGTGAATACAAATCTTGGAAAGCTTGAGCTGCTCCATTCTGCTGGACTTGCTCTGTAGAAAGTACCCTGGAGGAAGGCACGGGTCCTCAGGAAGGATTAACCAGCTTCTTAGGATCATGGCTCAGTGTCTGTGCTGAGTTACTGAACAGTTGTGGTACTTGGAGGAGCAGGAGTTCATCTTTCCTCATCCAGCTTTCTTAGTGTATGAAGAAAAAAATGGTCACTGTTACAGGTCAAGTCTTTGCCCAGACTTGACTTGTGGAACAGCATGTACTGGGGTTTCATGGGAGTGCTTCAGACCATTGGGCTGGCCTCCTCAGAGGAAGCAGCACTACTTGCCCTTGAACCTCCTCCCCATCCCTGGATGGGGATGTGGTGCTGTGGTGGGGAGGAAGGATGCAATGAGTGTGGCCAGCTTTGCAGGGAAGACACACAGTGGCTGGGAAACTGCCTTCAGTGGCTTTACTTTTGCCAGCCAAAAGCTCAGGAAAAAAAGCTCTTGTCTTTTCAGATGCTGGCAAAGGAAGAATTTCTCCACTTAGAAGATGGACATAAGAATACAGAACTAATGTGGAAAAGCCTATTCTCAAACTCTGTGTCCTGTAGGAAGGCAGGACACTCTCTCTCATGCAGCAGATGAGGAATGAATCTCTAAAGTGAAGGTGGACACCGAATCCCTGTTTTGAGCTGTGAAACAATGCGGATGTTCCCATGGATACTGAGAGCAAGGCAGTGGAGTGCCAGACCTGGGACTGACTACGAATAAACATCAGCTGGAAAGCCCCAGAGCCTGTAATGCAGAAACAGAGATCAGTGACAAAGTGAGAGGCGAGGGGCTAGGAAGGATAGCAGGCAGTAAAAGGGAAATGAATAGTCATCGTAGGAGTGGTGGCATGGAAACTGATTAACTGGGGATACCAGTGATCTGGTGAGAAAAGAGTGTATTTGCAACATATGAAAATTTTTGGGTTTGTTGGTAGAAGATTACTTTTACAAGCTACTGCTCATTCTCCAAGTTTAAGCTTAAGCTAACAGAGCAAGCCTTGGATTTGGAATAACTAGTTGTGTAGATGTTCTCTTTGCTAGTTCAAGCCAATAACATCTCCCACATCAGAAAGCTGAAATCCTTGACAGACAGACGGGTCAGGCAGAAGTCACACATTTGAAATGCCACTGCTAAAATCTTTGGATGAGCTCAGTAGCACTTACTGTGCTGATGTCTCTAAGCACCTGAGTCTGGTAGGACTAGAGGAGCTATGGCAGGAGCAGGCACCTTTGCTTTCCACTGCCTCCATGTCTTGCCCCACTCCATCTAAACCTTTCAACCAGTGTTTAGATGACCATGAGTGGTCTTGAATAAAACTGTACCTATTCCTTTCTAAAGACAGATCATGGGAATGGGTTTGGTCAGAAAAGGAATACAGGAGACTCCATTCAAACATCTAGTGGGCAGGGAGATGGGATAGGTAAATAGAACTAAAAGTAAACCACAGGTTTAAAACATATCACTAGTAATCTGTGCTCTGCATGTTGGTGCAGTGCTGTTCCTGGGCTGTGTAGAACCTGCCTGAAGTCTTGAATCTTCCTTACCATAGCAGCCAGATGGATGAGATTCCTGGGAGAAAGCTGGAGCCCATCTTTGGCCACAAGCCAAAAAGAAGCCCTTTTCAGACCCCAAGAGCTCAGTTATCTTTTGAGTTTGGCTTCAGCACTGTCTGGCAAAATGAAGACCACTAAAGTGCATATAGCACCTACTCAGAGTGGTGTAGAGACAGAAGAATCCCTTGTTGAAAAGAAACGAACAAAGGAAGAAAAAGCCAGGAGATTGGAAAAAAATAGTTTTCAGATTGAAATAGCCAGTGAGATTTTGTTTTCCTCTGGAATGAAAAGATGCTGTTCTTTCATCTCCTGCTACCACAGGCAGTGGCCTCTGCCAAACATGGTGTGAGCCTTTCAGTTCTCTGAGTGGTGCATAGATGAACCAGACAGCCCTAGAGTGAAGCAGCCCCCCACAGGTCCCTGTGGCTTTCCTCCCTTTGCAGTAAGTTGCCTCCTTCTCCCAGGTGCTAGCCAAGGCACATGGTATTTGCTCAGCCTACCTCTGCCTAGTGTCTGGCTAGGAAGCTGCTAGTGCTGCCAATCCTGAGCCTGGATCGGATACTGCAGTGCAGGATGCTTATCTGCATTTAACTAACTCTTTTTCAACATGTTCCAGTGCCTTTTAGCAGTCTTTTTTTCTTTCTTAGTGGCAAAACTATACGTTCAGAGACAAACCTAAGTACAAAGTCTGGACCCAAAATGTCTAATAGGAAGAGATCCAACTGTAGAATATAATTTCCTGGGTTGGACCGATCCACACTTGAATCTGTGACAATATTAGCTGTCTTGGAAAAAGTTTTGTCAGAAATGGGGAAATATAAAACAATTTAAAGGATTCTGATGTTAAATATGGAAGTCAAACATATCAGAAGCAGCAGTAGCTGTTCTGGTGACCATGTGTCTAACTTCTCTCATTATGAGAAGAGGATTAGCTCTGAAAGGATCATCAATAACTTTTCTGTGCAGAAAGCAGGGCCCCAGCCTGCTCTGTGGTAGAGAAGATGATGACAGCAAATCCTGCTGGGAGGTTTCATGCCTTAAAGAGATCTCCTATTTCTTATTTCTGTATATAACCATAATTATGGCTTGCTTCTTGGTCCTTTAGCTTTCCTCACTGAAGTGCAAATAGATTCATGATCATGAAGAAGGAACACACAAGAATAGATTATTTGTATCAGAAGTAGTGTGATCAGCATACTAGATCGTCCCCCTGTACTCAGCACTGCTGTGTTTAGTTTTGGGGCCCTCACTGAAAGAAAGACATTGAGGTGCTGGAGTGTGTCCAGAGAGGAGAACAAAGGCACTGAAGGTTATACTAAGGTGGGGGTTGGTCTCTTCTCCCAGATAACAAGTGATAGGACAAGAGGAAACGGCCTCAAGTTGTGCCAGGGGAGGCTTAGTGGATATTAGAAAAAATTTCTTCATGGAATAGGTTGTCAAGCATTGGAACAGTCTGCCAGGGAAGCGGTTGAGTCACCATCCCTCGAAGTGTTCAAAATGTGTGTGGATGTGCCACTTAGGGACATGGTTTAGTGGTGAACATGGCAGTGCTGGGTTAACAGCGGGACTCGAGGACCTTAGAGGTCTTTTCCATTCTATGATTCTATTATTGCCAGAATACCTTTTAATGATCCCTCCACTGTGAATAATCACTTGTAGCCAACGGTAGACCTGCTTTATGCTTTAGCACCATGATGGGTTTAGAGAGCTTTCTGCCAGTGCTGTGGGAGAAGGAGGGACTCTCCTGCTCCCTTTCCTAAAGACTGCCAGTCTTACAAGACACCTTGCCCTTCAAATCAGTAGAAAAATATCTTCCCAGGACACGGAAGACACACATTCTCACTTCAGGTTCTGTTTACCCTCCATTATTCAAGAAGCTTTATTCAGCTTTTAGACACTTCCCAGTGATCAACACATTTTGACTAAGTTCCCTTCCAAATCCTTTCCTATCTGGTTGGCATGACACAGATAGGAAGAAAAGTACATAATTAAGTAGTATGATATAGCAATCTTTGCATTATTGGCAATTAATGGAGCCTTCAGGGAAGCTTCTGAGGCATAATTCCAGGCCATAAGTGGCTACGTGAGAAGTGCAATAGTCCCTCAAACTGTGCAGTGCCTCAGGTGTCTGATAGCTAATAGAAATTGGCATTTACAAATAGGAACAGTTCATTTTGTGCTTTACTTGGGTGTTAAAAGTATTGTTATCACACTGCTGAAAATTAATATAAAACCTATGACATTTTCACTTACCATGATGTTAGATCTAACATTATGTTGGATGTTGTAGTAAAGTGGGAAATTTCCTAAGAACAAAAAGTCATTTCAGTCAAAACTTCATGTCGTATTTTCCACAGAAAGAAAAAAAGCCTGATGAAGTTATTCAAAGAAGGAATGAATGTGATTACTTGTATGAATAAGATGAAACAGAACTTGTTTTAAAGAAACAAGAAAGCAACATAGAATAAAGAATAATGTCTCTTTACCAGGCTGGAGGAGAGAAACAGGGGACCTTTTGGAACATTGTAATAGATAATGGCTGGGGAAAAAACATGGAGTGTGGGGGAGATCAATTTATCAAAAGCAGCAAGAACCAGGAATCACAGTTTCAGTAGGACCAATACCACTATATGCAGACAGGGACATCCTGGAAGATGCTCTGATTTGCTTCTCAGCCACGGATCAATGGTCAACTGACCACGAAATCACATCACACACTCTCTGAACTGTCCTGTGGCAATCTAAAAAGTCTGCCATATATTTTACTTCTAAACTGATCAACATTTACAAGGAAAAGCACGTGGGCTCGGAAAATGCCTGAACGTAGTAACAACCATACCTGCCAATGGCAACTTGCCTTCGAAATTCCTGTGACCCAAAGCTTTTACAGAGGGTGATCCAAATACCTTCTGACATCATAAAATAAAGTCATAGAATAATTTAAGTTGGAGAGGATCTTTGGAAACGGTCTGGCCCAAAACCAGGGCTAACTTCAAACTGACATTGGGATGATCGGGATCTTGTGCAGCCAAAGTTTGAATATTCCCAAAGGCAAAGCCTCTCTGGGAACTTGTTCCAGTATTTGACCATCCTCCCTGTGGAAATTTCTTTCAAAATGGTATCTTATTAGAATTTCACTTGCTGCAACTTGAGTATGGGGTTTTTTTTGTTCTCTCACCGCACACCTTCAACGAGAGTCTGGCTTCATTTCCTCTGCACCGCCCCTTTAGTTGCCTGGTGGCTATAGGTGGATCCCTTTCACCCTTCCCTTACAGACTGAAAAAAGCCACCTCAGTCTCTCCTTGGGTGTCTTTAGCCCAGTTCAAGGAGCCTGGAGGCCTTTCACACAACTCGGTCCAGTTTGTCAGTGCCTTTCTTGTACAAGTGAGCTCACAGCTGGACACAGTGCTCCAGATGTGAACAGTGTCTCATTAGCTACATGCTTGCTAATACCACACAGAGAGACATAGGATTTCCTCCCTGCATGGGCACACAGGACCTCCATGTCCTTTTGTGCAGAGCTGTTTTCTCTCCTGTTATTCTCCAGCAGTACTGGGGTTATTTCTTCCTCCTCTCAAGACTTTGCAATTGTCCTTACTGAACAACACGAGGTTCCTGTTGGACAGATTCTCCGGTTACTGAGGTCCCTCTGAATAGCAGCTCTACCCTCTGACACATCTGTCAGTGTCCCCCCTCCAACTTGTTTGTTGAGGTTGCACTCTGCCCCAGTATCAGGTCATTAACAAAGATCCTTCTTGATCAGTACAGTGCAGGTGCAGCAGGAATTGTCCCTTCACTGCTCTGTTTGCCATTCCCTGGAAGAAACCTCAATAAAAAGCCATGTGGAAAGATGACAAATTACAGCACAGTTGGAAAAAAAAAGGAGAGCTGATCAAGACTGAAGCAATCTACAACAGTCTTCAACCATTCTTGCATTCAGTCCAGGATTAACTAATTAGTGAGTGCTGTAGACCCTGGCAGCACATTCCTTATTGGAAAGAGTTACTGTAAATGCCAAAAGGGTCAGACAAGTTTAGTCTCTGAGATGCTCCCCACCCTGGTCTGCTCAGAGTGACTTTGCTTTCTGGCAGCTGCCTGCACGCCAAATGTTTTCCCAATAACTGTCAGCATCCTGTCTGCACATCAGCTGGGTGCCAGCTGCTGGGGAGGTGAAGGGGGACATTATTCATCTGGGAGATCAAGAAACCCCAAAGGGAGAAGCAGGCCTCCAAGCAGCTGTTTAGCAGCAGGAGCTGAGGTGGAAGTGACTGAGAATAAATACATAAATAGTAACACCCCAATTCTATTGAGGTTCCTACTCAAAAAAATATGACCCATAGGGACAGATAGGTGAAGAGAGGGGAGATGTTAGTTAAAAACAATGTCAGATCATCCCCCATATGGGAATAATATCTCAGTTTATAAATGTTTACTGAAGGTGTTAAATTTCTTCATATGTAACTGCAGCTTGCCAGGGTTTACCCTGTTAGACACCTCGCCCCAGCTCCTTGACTCTGCAGGGTGTTTTGGTGAGGGAAGTGGTCATTTGGCATATTGGTCTTCTGCCTAATCTGAAATTTCAAAAGCTTACAAGCTGTTACACACAATTCTCCATTACATTACAGATTGCCATGCCATCAGTACAAAAAACACTGCCCAAATGTTTCTTGGTGCTAAATACATAGCACATATTGTACTCTGCCACGTGGCACTTTCTGTGAAACTTGGGAGAACCATGAGCTCAACATATTTTTCCATCTGGCTTCTAGAAACCTAAACTCTCCTAATCAGTTTCTGCCATTTTTTTCTCTCGTCTGCAGCTTCACAGAAAATTGCAGAAATCTGGTTTGGAAGCAACAAAAAAATCTTAAAAAAAATAGAAAAAGACGTTCTAAAAAAGAGCCTAATTAGGTTGAGAGTTAAATTAAAAAAGACAGGGACTAGACAGACCTTGGAGTTCCTCTTTGGCACAAGCTTCCTGGAACTTGAGAAGCCGGAAAGTTACCTACTGCCTATCAATGCTTCCTATATCAGTGTCCAGGGACAGTAGGTACTCCCATGACCTCCCTGGATATCCTCCCTGTAGAAGAACCGCAAGAAACCACCAACTGTTGTGAACAAATAGTCCTTGAGAGACAAGAAAACATCCTTCTAGGACTGTGCAGCTACTGGGTGACAAGAAAGGATGGCCTTTTCAGGGAACTGCTTGTCAATGGACCTGTGGGGTGAGTGAGCCTACTGGGATGGGAAAAGGTGCAGTGGGCAGAGGAGAGTGTCCTCACTGGACCTTAAAGAGTCTTTCATCCTGGAGCAGGCAAATCTTTTTTAGCCCCATCTCCTGGGGTCTGCAGGAATAGCAGGAAAACACCTGTGGGCTGGCCAGTGTCTTCTCCATTCCTCCCATGGAAAAGGATTTGCTTCCTCACGCTGAGATTTTTATACTGCAGCTTGCAGTATAAAAATATGCTTGGGGAAAAAAGCACTTTCAGGGATTTTTGGAGTGGTTATTCAACAGGCTGCTGCCCTGTTATCAATGCACAAAGCATCATAGAAGCACTGAATCAGCTGGAACCAGCGGGAAAGTCAGTGTTAACTACAGGAATGAATGGGCTTGTATGGGTGAACTGGAGAATTCACCACAGCTGCGAGTTGCAAGGGCATATCATTCAGGGCAAGCAGGGTGAGACACGCACATTACACACACGGGCCAAATTCAGGCAAGGCCTGTAGGACTAAACATCACTCTGGGGCAGAGACACTTCTCCACAGCAAGACTTTGTCCTCAGCGCTCCTTTGCTGTTGTTTTGGACACGCCTTTCCTTTTGCCAGGGTCATTTCTCCACTCAGGGTCCTCCCCATTTCAGATCCTGGACATCTCCTAGTCTGTCAGCTGTTGTCTATACGGTGGTGTTGCAGTGAGGTTGCACCCCACACTGTAAGTGGTATGGCCACCACTGTGGTAGGTCCCATGCAGACGTGAAAGTCTGTTTTCTCCCCTGGATGATCATCCCCAAGAGCAAAAGAGGCAGCTCTACAGGGAGACAGGAGATGAGAGGAGTCTGATGTGTGATTAATTTATATCCTTAAAAGTCTGAAATGCTCCCAAAGATATTAGTATTCCCCAGGTAAGAAAGTTGTCCAGATTTTCGACATATCCCTGCCTTATTTCCACATCTACTGGAATTAATAGCTAGAGGATTGTAACCCCCAAAATTCAAACCCAGGACTGCATTTAATCATTAATACAGAACCTAAGATCATAATTTGGGAGTCTAAGTGTTGTTGTCAGAAGCAGAGACAGCCCAAATTCTCATTTATATACTAAGACACTTTTAAAATATCCTGAAAGCATAAATGCACCTTAGAGTGGATGCAGAGCCAGCACTGACAGCCTCTTCACACTTAGAAAACATTGATATGAAGGACCCTTCAGAGAAACGAAGAAAAATGAAAAGAAACATCTCATTCCTTACATCTAATGCCAGTAGAGGTGACACAGCCCAAAATCTTTTTAGAGTAAATTAGACTCCAGATGTTTCTCTCTGTCTGTCTCTGTCTGTGTGTGTTGGTAGACCTGTGCAAAAGGAAGTTGTGCATATACTGGGAGGAGGTGGAAGAATCCACCCAAGTGCTTTAAAAGCAGGCATAAGCCCACACTTGTTTTTTCACACTCTTTAGTAGTCCAGGCGTTGCAACCATTTCTCTGTTGAAAGAGTTGCTATGTCTGGGTTGCTGAGGGATCCCTTGGGATGCATAAGTGCCACCTCCTGCTTCCCATATTTAACTTTTCACTGGGGAGGGTCTGCTGCCAATTTTACCTGCATAAATGCTGGGGTAACAAAGAGCAATGTCCTGGCTGAGCCAAACACTGCTCCTGGTGCCCAGCTCATCGCACAACAGTGTCCTCAGTCAGGGCACGTGTTACAGGGCACTGAAATAGGAAAGGGCTTGCTAGATACTGCAGTAGGTACTACATGGCCAGCTCTTTGTCTTCTAACTCTGAAGAAAATGTGCTGAATAGGCCGATGGAGCCTTTGCATAACATGGTGGAACTCGGAACAGAAAACACATATGCAGTTTTTTAGGTTTGTTAGATGATAGCCTTTGTCTACAGTAGCACATTTCACTGACAGGATTTCAAATCCCCCACCCCCTCCTTACAGATGCGCAGAATTTAGAAGCTAAAAAAAAGAGGCGCTGGAGACCCAGAATATTGTTACTGTAAAATTAAATTCTTGGAGCCACACTTGTTTTAAAAATCAGGCAAGCAAAGTAATGCCTGTCTTCAGTTGTGTTGTTTGGTAACTTATTTGTAGATACTTGTTTCAAGATACACAGCCTAGTAGCCATGGAGGTCTGTACACTTCCACTTTCTTGCTGTCTTCAGTTGTCAGTGACTGTGGTTTTCTTTTTTTAAATTGCCTGAGGCAAGTGGTAAATGTAGAGCTTTAAGGAACTGTTATACCTTCTTATTAGGGGATTTATCTTCCAGGTAAAAGAAACCACAACTCTTTCGTGGTGCAACTCAAGTCAGTTGGCGTGGGGTCTAAAAGAGTGCCATAACTCCAAGGTGTCAAAAGGGATCAAGGGATCAGCAGAGAAAGAGCTTTGTTTTAAATGTGCAATACACTGTTTCCAGTTTAAAGAAGGAACCAGGAGACCTGCTCCAAAATGACAGCATTTAACAGGTTAATAAATTGTTAGATAGTTTATCAGATAACATAATGTCAAACTGGAGAGAATAGCCTAGTGATTGCTTTATATTAATACTAATAATTGTTGTTGTATTTAAAAATATTTATTATTTCATTCAATTAAAATCTACTGGTCTGCAGTTTATTCAATGTCTTTCCACTAAACTTACACATTCTGTTGCTCTCCCTCTGAAGAGGAGAGTGAAGCAGGAAGGGCTCAGGCAGGGCTCCTACTGTGGGGATCCCAAATGTGCTTGTTAGCAAGATGCTGTCATATTTACCTTCCTATAACTTTTCAGTGGGATTTGCAAGGACTTTGGGTGTTCAAAAAACACGTTGAGTATTGTATTACATCGTCTAGAAACATTGTGACTTGTGACTGAATATTTTGCTTAATAATTAACAGAGGTCTGATAAGAGATGGAAAAAAGATGTCAGCAGCAGCGGGGCTGGTGCACACATGAGTTGAAGGTGTCCCCCGTGGCGTCTCACTGTGGCTGGGCACTCTGAAGGGTGTCTGTGGCCAGGCAGGACATGTCTGTGGGTGGGATGGGGGGACTTGAAGGGCGTGGGAAGCAACTGCACCCATGGGGATGGGCTGAGGGGGCTCCACACGGCTCAGTAGCTGTGTGCTCCACAATTCACTTTCTAAAGTGAAGAAGAGTTTTTATTTCTGTACCTTCTAAAATATTGCTAGGAGTGGCCATGGAGGTTGGCTGGCCTGAGCTCTTAAACTTGTTGAACTGGGCATGCCAAGGGCACATCAGCACAGGCTGTAAACAACTCTCTGCTGCTTGTAAGGACTACGATGTGTAATACACATACGCCATATAAATTCTGTATCCAGGTATGTATTTACCAAATCCACTTCCCACAACACAAATGTGTCTTTAGATATGCAGAGATGAAAACAAAAAAACCTGAACTAATGCCATTGATAAAAAGATGCATTTCATGTATAAACATACACCCAAAAATGCTAGCTGGGATACCCGTGTATTCACTGCGAGCAGAAAAATGAACACCATGCCCCAGACACCCTTGTGAAATAAATTTTGTCTTCAGTTTCAGTTTAATAGCCCAAGATCTTTCTGCCAGATGTATGAATGTCTTTGGGAGGAAAGACACGGGAAGGAAAATGAAGATGTGATCAACGTAGGAAATGGTTCTTGGGAAACCTTCCAGCATCATGAGCAAGCGAACACAGGAGTGCATTAGCACGGCACGTTGTGTGATGAATGCTCCAGCAGCTGGTTCATGAGACAGAAACAGACATTTGTGGGACAAGAGAAAGCAAATGTATGTAACAGACACAAGTTTAAAAGTTTTTAGCAGAGGCTTGTGAAATTATACCAAAGAACGAATGGAGACCACAGTCATAGCTAATCGACAGTGACAAGTTTTGCTTCGTACTGTTTGGACTGGAAATGACATCTTGAGAAATGAAACTTAGGTCAGCACGCTCAGAATAACTGTTTTTCAGCTGTTCTAATAATCCCTTTCAAAAACATCACTGCATGCTGTATTATGTGTCTCTATCTCTAATTTTGAACTAGCAGCAAACAGACAAAAGCATTGATTAAATGTGTGAACAATATTAAACTCAAGATGCTGAATACACCAAAAAGTGTGAAGGAAATGTAGAAACAGAAGTAGAGTGGCTAGAAAAATTAATTTGGAATAGCAATGAGATTTCAACACAAACAAAGCTATTGTATCAAAGATGAAAAATAGTGTTGTGACTTGTATTGACAAAAACTCATAAAGATGAAGTCTTGGAAATAATAGGCTGAAAGGTAATATCAGTGCTATGCAAACAGAGGCATCATACACAGATGTGACAACTTATGCTGCTCTTTAGAAAGCACTAGCAAGAATGCCTCTAACATTAACTGCAAATTGCAGGCACCTTGATATCTGAAAGAAGGGGAACAATGCTTTTGGAAAGTGAATTGGATGTGTGATTGGAGAAGCATTGCTTGGACAGGGACACCTTCCACTAAACCAGGTTGCTCAGAGCCTCATCCAGCCTGGCCTTGAACACTGCCAGGGGTGGGACATCCACAACTTCTCTGGGCAACCTATTCCAGTGTCTCACCACCCCCACAGTAAAGAATTTCTTCCTAGTATGTAGACTAAATCTACCTTTATTCAATTTGAAGCCATTATCCCTTGTTCCATCACTACATTCCCTTGTCAAAAGTCCATTTCCAACTCTCTTGTAGCCCTTTTTAGGTACTTGAAGGTCCTTATAAGGACACCCTGGAGCCTTCTCATCTCCACACTGAACAACTCCAACTCTCTCAGCCTGTCTTCACAGGAGAGGTGCTTCAGCCCTCTGATCATTGTTGTGGCCCTCCTTTGGACCTCTTCTGACAGGTCCACATCTTTTTTATGTTTGGGACCCCAGAGCTGGATGCAGTACTCCAGATGGGGTTTCACCAGAGCAAAGCAGAGGGGCAGAAACACCTCCCCAGTCCTGCTGGCCACACTGCTTTTGATACAGCTCAGAATATGGTTGGATTTCTGGGCTGAGAGTGCATGTTGCTGGCTTCTGTCAATCTTCTCATCCACCAACACCCCCAAGTCATTTTTGTCAGGGCTGCTCTCTATCTATATTTGTTCTTGGGACTGCTCCGACCCAGGTGTAGGACCTTGCGCTTGGCCTTGTTGAACTTGAGGATCACAGGGGCCCACCTCTGAAACCCGTCAAAGCCCCTCTGGGTGGCATCTTTCCCTCCAGTGCATTGGGTACACCACAAAGCTTGGTCATGGAAGGGCTTTGTGGCTACTGCAAGGGTAGTCCACTCGGATCAGGACCTAAGACAGGCAGACTAATGAATTCCAGCCATTGTTTATAATGAAGATTATTTGACACAGAAGGAGAGAAAAATCAAGGGAAAGAAAGATACGTTTTCCCTTTTACTGTGAGTCCTGAGGGTAAAAGGAACCTGAAAAGGAGACATTCGTTGTTGCATGAAGGGTCTAGGCTGAAAACAATGTCTGTATGGCATACTGTGCGCCTGAGACCTGACACAAAACCACCAGAGTCAGGCCATTCTTTTCACCGCTTCCAGAAAACCTTGATGTCACCTGAAATGTGCTGCCCTGATTCAGATACTGGTCAGACCCTGAGGTCATCCTGCTTGCCCCAGCGTTGATCCAGAAAGCCCCCAGTTTTCAAGACAAACCAGTGCTCCTCACCTTACCACCTTAGTGCCGTTCCTCATGACCTGCATGTCCACCATGCAGCCACCCACGACGTAAGCAGCCAGGTTCAACTCGGAGAACTCAGCCTGGAGTGGAGTAAAAGGACAAAGTGTTACTCGAGGGTAGCAGAGACACAAACACGGGGACACAGGCACAGAATTGTCTTCAGCTGGAATGTGCCTTTCCTTTTTT
>VXAY01005783.1:702123-749461 GCA_013399855.1 Oxyruncus cristatus | reverse complement strand
TTTTTTTTTTTGTGTGTGTGAGGCAACTGGAGGTCCAATTACAGCTGGTTTGCCCTGGAGAGACTGCAGAAATCTTTATGGCTCCCAGACTTGGGGTGTAAAAGTACACAGGATTAGGGTTATTGCAGTAATAAGTACCGAAGGAATTAAGAATGAGCAAGCTGAAAAATGCATACAGGAAAGAATAATAATAATAAAAAGAGGTAAGGTCATTTGAATTCAAATTCCAAGTTTCCACTTGGAAACATCGATTTAGAGTTATGTCTGAGTTGGCTGTCGTGCCACTGGCCAACTATAAACCTAATACAAAAGATTTAAACCTTTTAGCTAAATAGCTAAGAAAATTCATTATGCTGCAGGAAGGTGATAAGCAGAAAAGGCCACCTGATGTGATTAAGTTATTAAGATTTTAACTATTAAAGGATTAGCAAAGCTGCGTAGGCTATTAACAGTGCTGCTCAACTATCAAAACACTTTATATTTTAAAAGAGGTGGGACTTACAAGGTTGGAAAGGTTGGCAAGGAATATTTCAGCTATGGGGAGCAAAAAGCAAAGGGGTGATTATGACTGCAGTGGATGTCAGTGAAGGTTAAGATACAGATCAGACTATCTGGGTGAGAGGTGTGATAATCCTCCTGCAGGGCTCTGCTGCCCCTCAGACAGGAGTGCAACAAGACACGAAGGTCTCAGGCCGCTCTCAGTTGGAGGAATGGCAGGATTAGCTGATAAGCATTTGTCTTGGTCTCCAAGTCCTAACTCTGTTCTTTATGAGCAAGCAGTAAACCTTGAACTAGAATATCCTATTTTGGGCCATGCAAGTCTTCCCTTTCTAGCACGGTGCAGACACACCTGTACAGACTCAAAGTCTTGTATTGAATTAGTCCCTGTGATATAAATATAAATAAAAAGGTTTCATTTTTGATGCAGAAAATTTAGTCTTCTCCCTTTGAACAGTTTTTTTCCCCTTCCTTTTAAAGCATCTCTTTCAGACTAAATCATGAACAAGACTAGGCAGCAGGAAAATTACCTTCTAACTAATAGCTGTCTAATAACAGAGCACTCAGATGGTGTTATTAATACTTGTGATTTTATTGAGATCCTTGTACTATTCAATGTTCTTCTGCTACTTCTATTAGTTGGAACCAAAAGATAGTGCCAAGAACAATTTTTATACAGAAACCCCCCCCCCAAAAAAAAAAAAAAAAAAAGAAAGAAAAGAAAAAGAAAAAAAAAAAAGGAAAAAAAAGAAAAAAAAAAAAAAAAAAGAAAGAAAAGAAAAAGAAAAAAAAAAAAGGAAAAAAAAGAAAAAAAAAAAAAAAAAAGAAAGAAAAGAAAAAGAAAAAAAAAAAAGGAAAAAGTTTGTTTTGTCCTCATGAACTCATGGAAAAAACTTGCCAATGGAGAACTAGTGCACCTGTAAAGGCTCAGAGGCCAGACGACAAATGAAAAAATCATTTCCAACTTTCTTTTTTTTTTTTCAAATCCACATAATTTTAAAGCAATGACTGTGGACTGGTGACCCGATGATGTAATGAAATTTCATGTCTGTGGACCTGTGTAAACTTTTTAAAGCAACAACCTTACATGGTCTTACATCACTGTAACTCCCAATTACAATGAAAATAGGAGGAAAATTCCTGTTGCCAAGAAATAAATTCTACTTCATACACATACACACACACACAGACACACTCACAGGGAGGGATTGGCAATGATAGAGGTGACAGCCTGGGTTTTACTTATGAGATTACACCGCATTGCCTCAGCCACAGCCACACGTCCTCAGGGATCTTATCAGATCAGAGATAAAAAAAATAAAATATACCTCTAAAAGGCACCTGCATGTAATACATTTATAAAATCTCAGTAGATGTAGGGAGGGAGGAGTTTACCTTGGACCAATTCAGTAAGATCAGATGCTTTGGGTACCATCAGTGATCTCCCCAGCGGGTCAAGGCGAGCTTGCTAGCTTACATGTAAGCTCAAGAGGTTCTATAGACTGGGGATATGAAAGGTTTTCCCAGCTCTGTGTCTGCATACGTCTCAGGGATGTTCCACCCTGAAAGCAGAATGTTACCAAGCTGGAACTTCAGCTTCTGTTGCTGAAGAATGCATCATCTGATGTGAACACCAGAGCAAGAAAAGGAAGTTTTAGGTCTGTGTTTTCCTGTTTTTTATGCTTTTCCCCCATAATTTTTTTCATAATGACTTGTAGTAAAGAGCTTAAGACTTTGCTGGGGGTGAAAATGGGCAATCTTCATTTCATGACTGGCACTTACAATCTAAGTTGGTCTGACAGGCGTTCCCTTGAGGCAGTCAGGCCAAACAAAGCTGTGCTTAGACACCTGACATCCAAACAGACCTGGGAATCCCCTGAGCCGGTGAGTACTTCATACCAAACTGCCAGGACCAATTTCAGGCCTGTTCATGTCAGGAGCCAGAAGAAAAGGAAAAATTCCCTTTGGCAACCATTGTCCAGGGAACCCTGGCAAGGAGGGAGGAGTGGAGAGAGGGTCTGAGGGACTCAGCTATCTTGCCCCCACAACATCCAGATCTACAATCAGAGCTGAGGGACAATCCTGACCTTCTCCTTGGCGTTCAATCCCGTTTCAATAGACTAAGTGAAGGAGCACTGTGGCTTTCATGTAGCTGCTTTGTCCCATCCAAAAGGCTACTGCTAGCTGGTGTTTGGAAGAAGGCTGAAAACTTCAGTCAGCAGAAATCGTTTCCTGTTGATTTTCCAGTGCTCCCTGTATTTTTAACTTTGTGGGTTTTGTAGCCTGATGACTTCCCTTGGCTGGGATTTCAACTCTGAGATCATCTCCAGCCTGAGTTTACCTTGCAGACAAAGAGGTCTTTGAAAGAAGCCCATGCAGATAGAGTGACAGGTAACTATGCATAAAACAGGAGAGTCCAGCTCCCCGTGGCCTTGCAGAGTAATTTGCGTTAGAATCATCAAACAGAAGAAGGCATTGCATTAGCCTGATGGTGGTTTATACTCGCTTTGCAATGGTGCCAGTGGCTGCAAAAACATTCAGGGCAAGAACGAACCACGTGTGATAAACGTGACACAATCTGCCTTGAAAAGTAACGTAATACATACTGTGGGAGTAGAAATATTTCATACCTCTGTGAGGCCCAGATTTGAGACAATGCCCACAGCTATTTTGAGGATAGTTCTGTTAAAAATGCCTACTTCAGGTAGTGATTCAGAAAACGCTCCGGATCACTTGGATTAAACCTTAAGCTACTATCAGTTTCCATCAGTGTTTTCTAGGTGCTGGAGGTCTTTTTGAATTTCTGTTTGCTGATATTAAAAAAAGGAAGATTTTGTCATTTTAAATCATACAGTAGTAGAAATGCCTGGCTTGGAAGCTATACCTGTTAACGATTCAAGGGAAACATGTTTTCAGGGTGAATATTAAGCATTTTTCATAGAATAGTTGTGTTGGAAGGACTTCAAGACATCACATAGTCCATCTCTCTTTCCTAAGGCAGGATCAGCTCTGCCTCTGACACTGTGTGTAGATATACATAACCTTCTTCTGTCTTCCACAGATAAGGAACTTCCTCAGGCAATTTGTGCCTTAATAACCACGGAAAGTTTTCCCAATGCCCAACCTAAATCTCTTGCCTTACTTTTTAAGGCTGCAATTTTTCTGGGGGGGCATTACTTCTTCCTGCAGGAAACTAAAGACTTTCTGCTTGAAGACTTGACCTTCCTTTTTCCCTTTTCTTCCTAGAGAAAAGCAGCCCCCATTCTTATGAGATTTTCTTGTAGGTGATGTTTTCCAGTGCAGTGATCAGTGTTGTTGCTGTCACTGGCATTCTCTCTGACAGGTCTGCAACTTCCTTGAGTTGTAATGGTTTAGACTCAGCATCCTTCAGCACAGACCCGACCATTGTTGAGTAAGATGTAAGGCCAATCGTATGTTTGAGTATGGATTTGTCATATGTGCAGCAATGTGACTCTTTTGTAACTCATATCCTGGCTGAGATCTGCTGTAATCCTTGCATTGCTTTGTCTAGGCTACAGACTAGCCTGGTCCACATTGTGGCTTAGGCATTTGGAATGAGGAATTACTACTGTATTGTCAAATCACATACATTCTTTAGTGGATTTTATGCTTTATTTTTTGGTGGATCTTCTAATCTGTACAAGGGAAGGAAGACTTTGGCAGATGTAAGGCTGCATTCCTGAAACACTACAACCATTGCAGACATTTCAAGGGGAAAGTAAGCAATCCCTAAATCCTGCACAGGCAGCAGGGTGGACAAGTAGCATGGATCTCAATGGGATGAGGGCTGGGGCTGTGCATGCTTGGTGTGTGTACGTATGCAGAATTAGACATTACACATCCTGATTCCCCGTGTCTCTTTCCTGAGACATTTTCCCTTGAGGAGGAACTCTCCTCCCCGCCTGCCTTTAGTACTGGGACTGATCTCTAGAAGAAAAGGATAGAGGGGGTCCAGCTGGGTTATGAATGCTGCTGTGTTGTTCCAAGAGGATCTTCCACAACTGCTCCTGACAAGTCCTGAAGCAAGGATGCATGCTCCTAGGCTACAGACACTGCTGATCCTGAAGATCCACGTGCCTTCACCTCTGTGAGAGTCAACTCTGATGGCATTCAGAATTGTCTTGAGTTTTCATTTCAGAAGTTACGTGACCGCCTGAAATTCTGAGGTCTAAAAAAGCACATTTCTAAACCTTTTGATCCCAGGAAATGGCTCAAAACCATCAACTCTGTAAACCTCCAAAAGCCAACGAAAATCAAAAACAAAAAATAAAAATTTGAAGATACTATTTATTTAAGAAATCCATTATTTTTGAGTCATTCTTGTTAGTTGTCCAGGTCCCTTTATTCATGGTTTCTGAATGCTTGTATGTGGTGAAGCTATGAGAACTGTTGTTGCTGTTCTTGAACAGTTTGCTGGCATTCAGTTGGAAAAAAACCCAAACCCTAAACGTATAATGAATAAAAATTATACTGTTGTTTGACAAGAGGGTAATTTTCCTTTCATCACACATGGACCTATCAGACTCTACCTTTTGAAATGACCACTTTATCCCACACATGAAAATACCTCTTTAGGGCGGGAAGTACAATGGAGCTGGAATTCATGATTTGTATTACAATTATCTTCTGTGAGTGCCAAGTACAACTTTTTTCCCGACAATGCTGCCAATGGAGTCATAATCTATACCACAAGACTTTTCCAGAAGCGTGTACATAGGAGTTCACTGAATAATCATTCCCTGAAAATAAACTAAACAGTGGGAACAAGTGAATGAGCTGTGCAAGAAGAATGCAGATCAGACAGACAGACGGACACACCTCGTCACAGCAGGAAATGGTGGGAAGCAGATGGGTGAACAAACAACAGGAATAAAAATGTGGATGAACCTTTTGGCCTCATCACTTCCCCTTCACACTTTTCACACCACTCCACCATCAGTTAGCCAATGCCAGGAAAGATGTCTCCGAACATATTAAGATGCCTTTGAAAATACTTGAAGTAAAGGTACCCTGAAGGCGGTGGACTCTCTCAAGAGGTATAGCTTGCTCTTGCCTGCTAGGTCTGTGCTCCATGTAGGGCACAGGACTGGAAAAGCCCATCAGAGCCATAGGGTCTAACCCCTTGCTCCTGTAGGCATCATGCCATGAAACCCTCTCTTACATCAGGGTATTTACGAAAAGCAGTGATGCCTCCTTTAGCCTCTATTTTGGCAGGATAAACAAACTCAGCACTCAGTCTCCTCTCATAACCCAGATGTCCATGGACATCCCAGTGACCCTGCTCTGCACATCTGCTGCTTTGTAGGCGCCTCTGTCCCAGTCAGGTGCCAAGCGTCCCGCTCATCTGGCCCCCACACACAGTGTCATGGTCTATCCCATGGGTCTGTGGTTGCCCAGGTCTCAGCCCCATCTCTCTTGCCCTCTTCTGCTCGTACGTGGGTGTGCTGGGGACACACGGCCACACATCATTCCCCTTGTGCACGGGGCATATTTAATGCCCAAGGAGACCCCCAGGCGAGGTGTGTTACAATCTGTATGGGAAACCCCAGAGTTATAAGAAATCCTTAGAGCACACAAGGCCTAGTTTTCTCTGGGACAAGACAGAGAGGGTAGGGAAGGAAGGGCTGAATTATTACCAGTTGCCTGTAGTGAAGGAAAACCTTTTTCAGAGCATAAGGCTTATATAATTCCTCCTCAGTATACTGTGGTTCCTACTGTCTCCTATGCTCCAGTCAATGAAGGACTGAGAAGATAAAAGCAAAATTATTTTCGTGGGAGACTAAAAGCAATGTGGTCCACTCCTGTGGCACTTTAAGAGTCTTCTTTAAGTTCAGGTTAGCCTTAGAGTCATTTAATCAAACTTATGCTTTTCATTTCTAAAAGAATTTTTTAGCCTTTGTATTTCTAGATACATGGATGGAGATGCACACACTGCAGTTCTGAAAGCTAGAAATCACAAGGCAAGTAAAAGCAACAAATGGATCAAAATCTAAACAGCTTATTTTTAGCATGAAATAGAGATAGTATTTTTAGTCTCAGCTGCTCCTTAAAGCTTAGAGGTTTACCCACACTGAGCAAAACCTAAACCATGAGGGTTTTAGTGGGAATAAGTCAAATAGATTTTAAGTTTTGGATCAGCATTTCATTCAGTCCCATCATTTGCTACAGAAGGACTTGTAGTGGAAAAATATCCAAATAACCAAAATGTAACCTAAGCTGTGTCCAAAGAAAAGGGGCCTGGACTCGGGGGAGCACTTGCATTTGCTTTCCACCTCCCCAGCCTTGCACCTCTCTCCCTGCAGTCAGCAGGAAAGGGAAATGGTGTTGCACGCCTGGGTTTCACTGAACGGTGGACAGTAACAAATCCTGCAGCCTCTAAAACATATTCATAAATATGCTTTTGGTGCTACACTGAAGATTAGAAGGGGGAAAAAAAAAGGTGGAAACGAAGTCACTTTTGTAGTTGAGTGCTGGAACAGGCTCCCCAGGGAAATGGTCACAGCACCAAGCCTGACAGAGTTCAAGAAGCATTTGGGTGATAGTGTCAGGCACATGGTGTGCCTCCTGGGCATGGTCCTATGCAGGTCTAACAGTTGGACTCGATAATCCTTGTGGGTCCTTTCCAACCCAGCACATTCTGTGATTCTGTGATTCATTTTAACGAATGACAGGAGAGGGGTGTACCCACCACAGTGACTCTGACAGCTCTCTCTCTCATTCACTGGCACCAGGTGATGCCCACAGAGACTCTTGTTAGGGGTAATGGATGTGGAGAACAAGGGGCTGGGGTGGCTATCGAGATCATGAAATTAATTTATGTGCTAAAGAACCAGAAAAACTTATCTGAGAGTCCACAGAACCTATTTTCATACAAGCTGAGATGTACAGAAGTAGCTCCCTGAGCAGCAGGATGGCACTGAGCAGTCTCATCCCTGTGTATTATTCAGTGCCTAATATGAACTGAATTCACCTTTTGTAGAAACTTAGTATCTTGAAACTTCTGCCTGTTTCTCCAATTCAGCTGAAATCAGCCAGTGCTTTCCATAGTGCTGGGTGTGGGAGATATGCGGGACGAGACAGCATGATCACATACGTCTTGCATTCCTCAAACGACAGCCAAGGGGGAGAGGCAGCTCAGAGAGCTGGTGGGGTGTATAACCAGATTAGATAACTGACTTCCCGCTGTTGAGAGAGGGAGAGACAGTGCTGCTTTCAGCAATACTGCTCTACTACAAATAAATGATGGCATGACTTGAAAAAAAATGTCACCTACTATCCTGCTCTGCTTCCCCCAAAGATTGCTAAAATGGCTTGCTAGGGAAGAATTAAGATGTAATGGAGATGGATATGAAAGAGGAGGAGAAAAAGTCTAAACCAAATACAGAGCACCCTGGAAGAATGGCAAAAGAATTAGCACCGTCGGAAAACATAGGTCAGTTGCTTTTTCCCAATGTGGTTTTTCAAAAATATTTAACATTTGGATATTTCCTTTCATTGCTTTCTGCCATTCAAACTTCTTTGTTATTTAGCTTTTCAGATCAAAAGTGTTTTTTTTTTCTCTTTAAAAAGTAAAAAAAAATACCCAAGGCAAATTTTAATTCTGGCTCAGTCAATAATGTGTGGTTATCTGAAGCAGGATCAAATGGAAAACTGAAAAACTATATGAACTTACTGAGCAGACCAAATGATTCAGAAGGTTCCTGAGAGTCAAACCTTCATCTGACGCACTTTTTTCAGAACTGAACAGCAAGGTTCACCATGTGCACCATGGCATTGTCTGTGTGCCATTCATGGGGGAGTTTACTAGTGAAGACTGGTGACTGGGAACTCAAAGAAAAAGGTGTGGACCAGGCTGGCAAACACACAGTTATTCCTTGCTTTTTTTCCTTTTTTTTTTTTTTTTCTCCCATAAGAAGACTGTGGAAGAATATTAATTTTTCAGGTGGAGAGGGTCAGCATTCAGCCTCAGGGGACCTGATCCCACAGGAGTTTAGGTTCCTGGACTGTGCTTGAGGAAGACAGTAGGAAAGTTCCAGATAATCATGGTAGGAGCAATGAATGAAAATTAAATATCAAGAAATATTGAGAAAGGATAATAGGCAAATCAGAAGAGGACTGAAAGCCAAGACTTGAAGAAAGCAGTGACCCTCTCTTGGCCTCAGTGACAAGCAGAGGGGCCTGAGGCCAGATTCAAGGACTGCCCATGACAATGCAGCTTCTGTGTTTCCCTTGACAGATAGTGATCCAGCTGGGAAAAGTGATCGCCCTTTCTCCTTTTGAGGTCTGGAGGAGTCAAGAGCAACTCCCTGCCCACTAAGTGGAGTCTGGGCTGCCTGATCTGAGGGGCAGGGAGGGGACAAGGGGAAACAGCCAGGATCCTTGTTCTCAGTTCTTCAGCTGTCACTCAACTACCCGCTGCAGGCTTCATTCCCTTGGGCGATGCTGCAGTCACTATGCTGGGTATTTAAAGAAAGCTGCAGGAGGCCTGGCCATGGTCCTCACCAGCAGAATCACACCAGCCTTATGGGGTTTTATTGGAGCAAATTGTTGCCTCCTCTCAAATATGGATATTCTGCCTATGTGTAGGATTTCAAGAGGTAGACAGGAAAGTCTCCCTGAAAGAGTCCTTGGGGAAGTGTGATAAGCTACCTTGTGACGATGACAGGGGTCACAACTGGGTTTAGCCCATCAGTGGTCAAGAGTCCACTTCTACCCTGCACTCATCAATCATTTGAAGAGAGTTCTTTTATAAGGACCTCAAGTGCAATAATATTTGAGAAGGACTATGAGAGGAAAGGCAGAGACTGGAGGTTTCAGAAAGAATTAACAGGTCATTTTGAAGAGTACTAGTTCTACCTTTGAAGCTAACCCTGCTTTGAGTGATGGAGAGGGTTGGATCAGAGGCTTGAAGGGCAAACCTAAATTGTTTGATTTCATGCTTCTAAATGAGATTTATTAGTTTTTGATTTTTCCGTTTTTGATTTTTCCTATTCTCTTCGAGTAATTGATAAGGCAGCCAGTAAAATAAAGACTTTGATAAGGAAGTGCAAGAAAGAATTATTCTTGCTAATATCACTGAGTACTGACAAGCGTGATATCAATAAAAAGAGAAAAATAAAGTATTTGAAGTATCATAGTTGCAAAAAAGGACTTTCTAACTTTTCTGTCCCAGACACAGTTTGATCAGAACGCATGTGCTTATGTACAGTCACAGACAACTGTACAGGATGCCTTTGAAAAGAGAAGAAATGCCTTTACAAGGGCAATGGGTCCTGAGAATGTCTTCAGAACCACTGCATTAATAATCTGTACACATCCGATGCAGAATAAACAGCTTTGTTAAAACAAAAAATATCA
This sequence comes from Oxyruncus cristatus, assembly GCA_013399855.1. Taxonomy (NCBI): domain Eukaryota; kingdom Metazoa; phylum Chordata; class Aves; order Passeriformes; family Cotingidae; genus Oxyruncus; species Oxyruncus cristatus. Next base: position 739,585 of record VXAY01005783.1, on the reverse strand, counting down.
GGTCATTCAAACAACATTCACCAGCCTTCTTTATCCACCCTAGCACTTTTATAGCCCCAATTAGTATAAAACAAGCATATGATTCCTTCAGGATCACATTCTCATCCCTACATCTCTCTCTTCTTACTCCTGCTTTCAAGTTGGGTGGCTACAGATGATTACTAGCAATAATTTCTACTTTGGCAACAGCATGTACTGTGGCATACTGGCTTTGCACCCTTTCAGGCATATATATGGAGCTATGGGGTAGTCTTCCAATTGGAAAAAATTATAATCCTATCCCCAGAACAACAAATGTAATTTTGAGGTGAAATAGCAACTGATTTTGCAAAGGTAGGGAGAGTGAAAGGTTGGCCAATAAGATATTTTCATTTACAGCTTCCACAATTCTATAAAATTGACATATCTTAAAATTCCTCATTAGTTCCTTTTTTCAAGAGAATTAATGTTGACAGATTATCTCTTTTAAGACCTCAGACCTCTGCACACATTTCTTAGAGGGAAATTCAGTTGTCACTGACCTGTTCCACTCGGATATCAAATTCTCCATTCACCTTCTTTCCCTGGAAATACTTGGCCCTACAGAAGAAACAAGAGAGACAAACATGGTTAAAAAAGATATTTTGGTTTTCATTACATACTGCTTTGCTTCTGCATTTCCCTTTCTGATGAGGAATATCTATTTGGGTCACAGCATGTTTCCCTAATTCCCATCTTCTTTCAGCTTTCTGTTCTCCAGGAGAGACCTGCCAAACCAGATGAAAACCACACTGGAAAGTTCCTTCAAGGCTTGTTAGTTTTTCATTTTATTTTCAAACTGAAATCCAAATGCTCTCCTACTCTTTTCCAGAGAACAACTCTAATCAATTATTCCTTGCTATATTTCATTTAATACCCAATCTTTATTCTGTTAAAGGAGAGCAACACATGGCATGGCATCAGGAGCTGCTTCTGATGTTGAGCAAGGATCTTTGTCATCACAGCTGAAGTATTTGTGAAGCCTATTCTCATGCTCTCTTGCTACAGAGCTGCTTTTCAGTTCTGTTTCTCTCTGCTACTGATTTAGAGAAATTGTAACTGCATCTACAGCATCACTAATGAAGGATCTCTTCTCATGAACTGAGAAACTGTTTGCTTTGAAGTTGAGCACTGTTGTGAGAAGGACAAGTTTCCACCACCTCTGCTCCTAGCTCCCCACACTATGCAGACAACAAAGCACTTCCAGAAGCACCAGTTGTTCATGAGAGGGGAAGGCTGAGAGCAGTGTTGGAGAAGAAAACATAGGAAAAGGACAGGCAGTTTAAGCTTTTTGTGTTCATATTTGTGCATAATGCCCCTTATATTGATTAGTCATGGGGGAAATAACTAATAGAATTTCCCCTATAAATATTTCTCCCCAATTCTTCCTCTCACCAAACAAGTTTGACGGAAGAAAATATGAATTTATTTTCTCAGATCTCCTCCCTTATAAACTTTAAGAAGGCCTTGTAGGCTCCAAAAGGCTCCTCTGCTTGGAAAACATTGAAAACAGTTTAGCCCTGCAAAAGCTGTTTCCAGAGACAAAGTAACTCCGGGTTCTGTTTCCAGTTTGCAAAGACAGGGTAGAATAAAGAAGTAAAGGAAAATGAGGGGAAGCCGGCTTTGCTCCCTATTTTATAGTATTAGCAAAAAAAAAAAAGCTGGCTCACATTTTTACTGTTTCTATTTGTTCCAATAAAAAAAGGAGAGACGGTAGGAAGGCAATTTTCCCCATGGCTGAAACACACCATTTTCTAGCTGAATGCTCCCCTCCCCCAGAAATGTGAAATGTAAATAAAGAAGTTGTTTTGTTTTGTCATTCTGGCTCAAAACCAAGTAAAAAGTTTTCATTTTAATAGAAAAAGACATAAAAATTGTCAAAAGTTTTCCGCTTCATTCTAACAGGGATATCTGAAGGCATCCCTTCTCAGACAGCCCTTCCATCAGTGTAGTGTGCCAATAAGACTTCTGCACAGGTGTCAGTGAGGGACAATGTAGCAGCCAGGTGTGACCAAGACCAAGTGACTTGGACAACCCCTGTCCAGCATATAAAGCAGAGCTTTGGCCATTTTTCCTCTTTTTTTTTTTTTTTTTTTTAATTTGTGAGTGTTGCATGAAAAAAAGCAACTCAGCAGACAAGCTAAGATATCATGCCTCTAACAATAAACAGGAACTCTAAATGCACTTAATAATTCCATTAAATTTCTGGAGGCATGACTCTAGAGGGTCTGGCAACATTCCTCACTCCTAAACATTGGCGATATTGCTTTGACCAGTGACTCCTTAAAAACTGAAATAAGCTTTAAGAGGGCCCACAGGAACTGGTCTGAAACTTGAGGCATGCTATTCACTGGTTTTTATTCCCAGCATGCTCATAACATATACTCCTTGCCCACGTCTATGAAACACACTTCCTCCCTCTGTGGCCTCTCCTCTTTGCCGACCAGCTGGTTACAAACTCCTTGGTGCTGCTTTGCTTCAGCTTGTAATGAAGTGCGAGTAACCACAGTCTTCAGCCCGGTACAGATGGAGCAAAGAGGTTTCCACTGCCTGGTCCAGGAAATGAACCTTCACATGGTTAAAAAAAAAACAAACAAAACCTCTTTCTCATCTCTACAGTACTGGCTGTGCTCATGGATAGTCACATAGAGGGCACATCCAGTGTTAGGAGTCACTGGAGTAGAGCAAGGGACCTCAGCTTATACACCGTGTGATGTCTCCATCTTATCCCTCTTTCCAAACAGGTTTTCTCATCCAATGTCTCAGATAACTTTCCTTTAACAGCACAATGTATCACTTTCATTTCAAGACAGCTCCCCAAGAAGCTTAACCTGCTCCAAGTGTCTCTGAAGACTACAGGTGTTAAGTAATTTGCAGCCAAATATTTTGGTCCTCCCATCATTTTGACACAGCCCAGGGTAAGAATAAAACATTTTTTACTGAAACATCTCTGAAATGGATGGAGTGATACTTTCAATTCGCACCTGGGGTTTTGGAGCCCCTGGGCAGTAGAGGTGATCGTGTTGAAATGAAAAATGGCCTTAGAATCACCCTGGAGACCCTGAAATTTTAAGCAAGCTGGAATCATTGCAGATTCTGTGAAAGCATCATATATATCTTGGAGGAGAGAGAGTCTGTGTTTTGGTTAGTTCTGCACAATTCACAAAATGGTTTCTGGTCCTTACAGTGGACATGAGGCGGAGAAAAGGAAGACCACGCTGCTCTGGTAGGGATGCATGAGAAAGATAGATGGAAGTTTCTGGCAGTCTCATGACAGTACAAGACATTTGTAGATGCTTTCTGCCTCCAAACCACCTAAACAAATCTCTTCCAGACCTCTGCCTGGGACTTGCCTGCTGCGGAGTTATTTAGGCTGCTTGTAGTGCAGCAGAGAAGTGGTGCCCAGAAGACCGGTTAAAAACCTTCCTGGGGAGCCTCAGAAATGTCCCGACTCACCTCCAGCGCAGCCAACTGCCACTGATGAGAGGAGCAGCTCGTCGCCCCACGACGGGGGCTGTCTAGCGCCTCCCCAGCTCGGGACACTGGGCAAGGCACTGGCCACACAAACCCACCACCTCTCCCGGGCAGCTTTCAGCACTGACCGCCTCTTGGCTGGCCACCCCTTTACTTTAAAACATGTCAGATGTCCAGCCCGCCAGAACACAGAGTTATAATTTGGCTAAGCAGGGCGCAGATGGGGTGGTGCGGTTGCTGTGATGTCGGTAAATTAGCACGTAAACATGTTTTGACTGAAGAAAACTGCAGAGCCATGCTCAGGATAAGTTCCTGGGGGGATTTCCAGTGCTAGGCAATCCATTGAAATGTGGCCACACTGACAGGGAGGGAGGAAGCATCATAATAACCATAAAAGATCTGACCTCGCTTGCTGGGAGAAAGTCTGCCTTGAACCCCTCTCTTTTTCTGATGAAGAAGCTGCATACTCCGGAGAAGGACATATTTTCTGGGTGCAAAGGCATCAGACAAACATAACTTCTGCTTTCTGCCCCAGCTCTGACATGATTACAAGGACATAAGAAACCAAATACCTCTTATGAAGTAATGGAAAGAATAGAAGCTTAATTTCCAGAGATATTCTTTTAACCAGCCCCAGTCTGCCTCAGTGACCATGGCTGGAGGAAGTATACGCACAATCTTCTGTTAGATATGGAATGTATCCTTAACAGCAGCAAGGAAAAAAATTAATGTCCAATTCACCTCCAATTACCTCCATAAGGCTGATTCACAGAAAGTCCACCTATAGCATTCATGGCTTAGGTGTTTGCAAAGCATCTGTTTGAGCAAGGGATGCTAGCACTGAACCAAGACTGCAGATACACCTGCGAGACACTCTAATTTCCCTCTGGTGTGCCGAGAGCTTGCACAGCACCTATGTGAGGGCTGCCTGAATCCTTGTGCTCCCCTGCACCTTTGTACTGATGCTTGTGGCCTGCAAACACAGAGAATCAGCGCTCATGGGGCACAAAGTCCCCTCTCCTCACATGTCACCGGGCCCAGGGGAGGTAGAGCTGGGCCAGTGGGCTGTGGGTATGGTAGCCAGGGCCAGCCTGCACTGCTGTGCTGCACCTGTCATGGGGACACACGACACAAGAGAAGCAACTTCCACGCATGGAGTGGGGGCTTCTAGGATCATCAACAAAAGACCCCAACTGACAAGACACTTCTGTTAGGAGAGCACAGATCCTCTTGTCTTTCCTCTCTGTATGATAAATAATTGGTTTCATCAGCCTTGTCTTCTTTCTTCTTTAAAACAAAAGTAGGTGCAGTGAGTACTCAATCCATCAGACAACAGACATGCTCAGCACAGAAATCATGGAATCACAGAATGGTTTGCATTGGAAGGGACCTTAAAGATCATCCAGTTCCAACACCACTGTCATGGGCAGGAAAACCTTCCACTAGACCAGCTTGCTGGTCTGGAAGAAGCTATTTGGGAAGAGCTTGTGTTGTCTCTCCTGGAGTAATTTCTTCTCTCTTCCCTCTACTTTTCTCTCTTAGTACAAAGAAACATGTCCAAGCTTCTTCAGAGGACTGCTTTGGTGTTTTCCTCTGGGTTTGTGTGAAGGAGGCATCAGGGATACAGCAGGGGACTGCACAATTTCCCCCAGGCTGGAAAATGATCTGCACAGGTGAGGAATAGGAAAAGTTGCTCAGTTATCAAGCCCAAGGAGCTCTTCCTCAGGTACAGGTGACATTAGACAGCAGCCCCTGGAAGAAAAGGTGCAGAACAGTTTCCTGAGCATGGAGAAGACATTAGCCAGGATGGGCAAAGGATTTGAAAGGTCTGGAGGAGTGCCGTGATTCAAAGCTTAAAGCTGTTCCTGCAGGTCCATTATCTAGGTGAAGCAGAAGTTATGACACATTACGCAGCTTTGCAGACAGGCTAGTATTTCACATTAAATTCATGGGACTTCTTCAGGCTATCCTGTAAAATGGCCACTGTATGGAGCAATTTCCTGGGATAGGAAGAAATCAAATAAATACAGCTCAGATCTTCCTGTGAGAGACCTCAGTGGAGCTGACTTAGCAACTATTGTAATGCTGGTAGAATGTCTTAGAAACCGGGCAGACATCCTGAGCCCAAATCCGCTGTGATGAGTGAACCCAGGAACTTTTTGGGGTATCACTGTTCAACAGAGGCCTTGAGCTACAAACTTGGGAGCTGGCTTGTACCTTCAACCCAAAAATGGGCTCAACATCAGTGACAGCATGTCAAAGAAAGACACTAGGATATTGCAATGGCAAATTCCTCCAAATCCTCTGACAGAGTTTGTGCCTCTGGATCAAGACAGAACAAGCAAAGAAAGCCAAGCCACACTTAGGATGTAGACAGCTTCTTATCTGGAGCAAGAAGAAGAGGCAGTTCCTGTGGGACCCTTGGGGAGAGGTGGGCAAGGGACTGGGTGTAAGAAAGAAGGAGACAAATGATGAAGAAGAGACCTGGGTAAACAAATTTAAAAACATCCGTGGGTAAATTCTCGAACTATCTGAGTACTTTCCCTGGTATCACATTACACATATTTCTCTCGAGCCCCTTGCGAAAATAAGGCGTGCAATTTCTTTCTGGATCATGCTGGAAAAGGGGAGGCTGAAGCCCCCTGGATTGGGTGTGGGGGCACCTCAGGGAGGGTGGGGAGGGGGTTAGCCACTGTACAAAATCCCCGTGTCAGAGGGCCTGGGGGCCCAAGTGATGCACAAGGCACTCACTGTATGTCCGCATTGTCTCCTTCATAAAAGGGGCTGAGACTGGGAAAAAGGAGACAGTTTCCAGGATACTGGCCAGCAGCTGCTGGAATGCCCTGACCCCCCCCCAGCCCCTACACGCTGGGGGGAGGAGAAATGCATTTGTGCCCTTTTTATTTCAGGGGTGAAAACAAGGAGGGTTTTCCTTTCAGGAGCCAGCCCTCAGCTCCTTCACCACTTTTCCCCACTTCAACAATTCTCAGCTGTACATAATAAGGAATTTTGATGTGGTCAAGTCCTGACTGCCCAGGGTATAGGGATGAGAAAAATCACTACAAATGCCAAGGTCTGCAAACTGCTGGAGCTTTTGTCCACATCTGCTTTGGCCCAGAGACCTTTATGCACTGTTCACCTGTGGGATGGACTGGTTGGTAGTTAATATTTAATTTGCAGTAGTGCCTTGGGCCAAGGCTGGAGAGTGTCAGAATGCTAAAGGTGGATAAGTGTGATGGATGTGTGCTTTGACACCTTTGGAAAACAAGGTCAAAATTAAAGGTTAAATGGACCACAGGCTGGTGCAGAAAGTTAAAAAGGGTATTCACACTGTACATCCAGACAGGGAGGGACCAAGAGGTAAATTTCAGGTTTGGGTTGGGTCCAAAGGTAACCCTAAATACACTGATATTTCTCCAGGATCTCCATAAAAGTTTCAGCTCCATCCCCCAGGCACAATACTGCTGTGATCAGCTCTGTGCCTACCCAGGGCAAGGTCACCTTGCTCTCAGTGCTGTCACCACTTGGCTTGCTGTAGCCACCAAATGGAGAGCCAGTTCTGCAGCACCACAGGTATGTCCTCTGTGTCCAAGGTCAGGCCGAGGGAACAGACTTCTTTTGTTGCTTTCTGGGAAGAACCACAAAACCCAGCCCACTCTGGTTACTGTAAAACCATCTCTGAGGCATTATTAGTTATGGGATCATATCAAGGGAAGAAATGACTCTCCAGAAGGGGTTTGTGTTGGGCTCTGATGCTGATATGGGTTAGGGTTTTTTTTGGATAAAGGAAGTCCTCATGATGAGGTCCTTGATGAGATCTGAGGTCCCACCCCACAGGGCTGGGAGGATTTTCTTGGCTTAAACACACACAGAAAGGGAAGGGAAAAGGGTTTTTAAAATCTTTTGTGAGTCTTCTCTTTCTCAGAGGGAACTGAAGGCCTGTTTTCGGGGAGACCTGGGTTGGCAAGCCACCAGCACTTTAACGATCCCAGACACAACCATTCAGGCCACTCTTTCTATCCAAGGAATTGTGGAGTCCCACACAATACTGACCTCCCAGCATCTTCCTGTGCCACCTCCTGCTTGACAAAGAGGGGTAATCAAAGCCATCCCCCCCGCCACGTCCAAGAGAAGAAGCACTAGTTAGTGCAGCGCCATTGCTTTTGGGCACAGCTTTTTGTGCTTCTACGAGCTGCCAGAATAGGAAAGACACTTTTTTGTATGTCTGGTCTCCCACCCAGGCTATACTGTGGTCACATTCCTTCTGGCCACAAACAGCTGGGGGCAGAGGGGTAGGGCAGGGGGTAGGCAGTGGAGGTGGGGTACTGCTTTAGGTACAAAACGAGGCAGCAATTTTATTTTTTGTGTTATCAAAATAGTGCATTTCTGGAATATTTCCGTGTTGCTAAATTTAGATGGCATGGCCTGGAGCTGTTTTCAAGGGGTATAATTTTTGTTGAGGATTTGGTAATACTTTTTTCCAGCCCAATTCTGTTCTCCCTGAACTTGAGGAGCAGGAGAACTGGTCTAACTTGAACCAACACTGGGGCAGGACTGTGGACTTCCAGGCAGAAGAAATCTGTTTCACAACCCTTGAGAAATCTATCTGAGGGTGTTTGGGTTTTTTAGAAAAAACTAGGCAGGACATTCTGAGGTTAAATTCTGTGCATTTATAGGAACTCTGGTAAAGCAATCAAGGTCCTAGATTTGACTTGCATTAGCATAGTTATAACCTGGTGGGGAATGTTTTCCATACTCCTTGTGTCTATTTTTGTAATGATACTAATCCTTTACATTTCTGTATCACTTTTCATTTAGGGGGACTAGATCCCAAGCTGCTTTACATATACAGGACTAAAATACAGACAGACAGGACAGTGATGTACCTAAAACAGGTTGGAAAATGATGTGATAAATGCAATTTCTTGAATACTTTTGACAGTCTTGCCTCCTTTTCACCCCTGTGCCTTTATACTAAGGAATACAGAAACTCTTCATGCTGCTATTACCAAGTGTGCACATGTGCACAAACACACCCCCCCTCCATTTACCACAAACTTACCTCCTCTCTCCCCTTTCTCTTTCTCAAGAAGTAAAATTTGACAAGAATTATGGGAACAGAAATATCCAGTAGTGGGTAGATACAGCTAAATGATGAAAATAAAAGGGTTTTTTAGCCAGATTTGTGAATATGTGAATTTTATGTCTAAATTTTTTTCAAATTATAGTTGCATTGCTGCACAGAACTTGTGAAATCTTAAAAGGTCACCACTGTATAAAAAAGGCTAATTCATCATAATTTATTGCCTATTACCACTATGTTAAAAGATTTGGGACTTCATAGCAGGAAACATAGACAAAACTTTGCAATTTAACCTGCAGATTCCTGAGTTCAAGCCTGAAGTCCAAAACTTCCCATTATATTTAAATGAGTTAGGTACAGAAATATTCCTCTTAGTGGGAGCCTTAACATATCACCTTCAGCTTACTGAAAGCATGAAATGACTCGTGATACTCACTGAATATTTTTGAAAAGGAATTCCTTGAAAAAAAAAAAAAGGTTTTAAGAGCTCCCATGTTACTAAAAATCAGTATTACAACGTTATTATTTGACCAACCCTATTTTTAGGAAAATGACGTACTTAAGGCTCAATATTATCATGCACTATCAGAAGTAAAAATTGTTCTATTTAAAAAAAAGTTGATAATTTCCTCTGAACAGCATAAAACAGTAATCCTGTCAAATCAGTCCATAATTAGACCTGAATCATGACATTATTTTTATACAAAGAACCATTTCAGATGTGTTAAGAGGATTCCATTCAGTATTAATCACAGTTTTTCTCCTTCTTCATCTTAAAATTTTTAGAGAGGGGACGTTCAGGCAGATTTGGCTGTCAAGTAAGTGGGAAAAAAAACAATGCTATTTTGTGACTCCTAACATGTCCTCTGTGACTTATTTTTTTGTGAAACACGCATGTCACAATCCTCTCATGTAGAATTGCTGCACATAGGCTACATGCAAGACAGCACAAAGCACTGCTAGCTCTTGAAATGTCCTAAAAGGTGGACAAAAAACACACCAATGCCTTTGAAAAGCAGCATGAGCTACTTCACAAATGTACCTAAGATACCTAACAAATGCAACAAGAACAACTTTGTTGTGCTGACGAGTTCAGGAAGCAATGCTTTTAGCATTTGTGGTTAATAGGAGCCTTAGCTGTGCTTGATCACTTCCCCAATAAGCTGTTTAAACATGAGGCATTAGGCTAGAAAGCTGAGCACTTTCACAGAGGATGGGGGTTAACAATTTACAGCACTAAATCCTGTTTGATCTGCTGAGAAATTCAATCCAGCAAGAGCACAATTTTACTTAATAGCACGTCGGGAGAGGAGGTTGCCAGACGTGGGATGTTTTCCTCGTGGCTGAGGTCGGGCTGCCAGAGCTGGCCCATATGCCACTGCACGGAGTTCTGCTGTCCCCCTTCCTCATGGTCCTGCTCCCTTTTGGGGTGTGTTTAACACATGCACGTGTATTCATGTGTGAGCTCCTTATTTTCTGGCAGCTGTGGTAGATGAGTAGGTGAGTTGTGGATGCATTTTTGGAAGTCTCCCAAGGCACAGACACTCACAGCCCACAAGAAGGAGCCTCATTCTCCAGGTGGAGGTTCCCAGCTGAAGAATGTACCATTAATGATTGCAGAGAAGACAAGCTTTTCCCTAGTGTGTTGATGCACAGGTACATCCACTGATGTGTGTGCCTCTGAGGGCTGCCTGCCAAAGCCAAGAGCACAAGGGAGTTACAGTGACAGTATTTTCCTCTTGTGCACATCCTCCACATGGCGATTCACTGAGTACTTCCTTGTAATGTGCTGGAGCTGCGTCTTGGACACAAATGGAAAATTTGTCAAAATGTTGCCACTTTAGCAGAAAGCTGGGTGAGTTCCCTTGCTTTTAATAGAATGTACCTTTCTTTTACTGCTGCTAATGCAGAAAGCAGCTGATCATATTCTGTGGGATTCACATTATTTTTATAGGACTTTGTCTTTGGAATGAACCAGAGCATATTTCATGTCAAGAACGGCAAGGGTTTTATGTTGGAAGACAAGCCATGGATTACCATGGATGCTCTTTCCTTCCTCCAGGCCTCTGAGGGAAGCTGAGTGCTATCTTGTACCATCAGATACATAGTAGCTCCCTGAAAATAGAAAGGATTGCCATTTGTCACTTTAAAGGGCATTCAACATGCACTTGCCTATTTGAGTTGTTAGAGCATTTTGTCATGCTCTTGTGCAACACCTCATCCTAATCCACAATTTTAGCTCTTTGCTGTAATACAAACAGTGATGATAAATTAATGTCTGGCTTGGCAATATTGCTACGGTCTCCAATTCTGAGAAAGTGTTTTCATTTGGAGAAGAGAAATCAAATGGCAGATTCCACTGTCTCTCACCCTTCCTGTCCGTGAACAAGCTAGTCCTTGTTGTAAAGCCTGTGTAACTTGCTCTTGGGAAGGAGGCACTATGGAAACCCCCCACCCTTAAAATAAAGGCAGTGCTTCAGTAGTTATTTCTTGGGGATTTTTTTCTAGTAAACTGTTTCAAAAGGAGAAGTAAAGGGTTTCTCAAAAACCAAATACAAAAGTTTTGCAGGTATCAAGAACCAGAGCAGGCAGAAGTTAAATGCATTACAAACATGATGCTTCTTCTAAACCCAAAATCACCAGCACAGAAGTAAAAATACATTGTTGTTCACCTTCCAAAGTCTGTGACTGTGTGTGTACATGATGAAGAGTAGGCAGCCAGAATCCCTGGATAGCCAGCTTCGTCAGCTATGCTCTCACAAGGCAAACTCTGCTTTCTCAGACTGCTCAGCCTGAACTCACATAACACCCTGGCTGAGACCAAGAAGATGACTGGCATTGCTCAGAAGTACCTTACCAAAAATAAACAGCCAGGGAGCCATGGAGCCACTTCTCTTCAGTGCTGCTCTCAAGGGCTTGCTGAGTTTCCTGGAGACATAAAAATCAACCACCAAGTAGCACTCCTGGCCCACTGGAGTGGTTGCATCAGTACACTCTCTTAGAAAGGACCATGTGCTGCTGCCTTAAGGCTGGGAAAATTTCCAAGCATGTATTTCTGCTCATGCTACAAAGAGCCATGGCAGGCAAGGGTTAGCAATGTTCTTTCCTTGTTTTTCACATCATACACATATCAGGGTGTGGTGATGAATTCGTACACTAATTTTATTCAGTGCCCTCACAGGCTTAGTAAAGAGAGTAAAGGCAGGGAGCCTTTGCAAGCAGATTTGATACCTGCAAACTTGAAGGCAGAAAGCAGGGATAAATGAAAGGGATATCCCATCATGTCTAGAAACTGCTAAGTTATAGACAGCAGAGGGAAAACCAAGAGAGCAGGATGAGTGGAGTACTGACACAAGGGGAGGAGTGAAGACAGCTTGGGTAGCTATACCTTCTCTTTATATATCCCAGCTGCTGTTTCCGGGGCAAGCTCAGCTCACAGACCACAAAGCCTGCATGACAGAACAGCAGCTGGGAGATATAAAGGCAGGGATTTGAATGTAGAGTGTATTTTAAAACATGAAAACACTGCAGCAGAGTCCAATCCCTCCTTGTCCTTTCCCCTGACTACCTTCAGCACCATTAATCTCAAGTTAAAACTAGTTTGGCCTTTGAGCTTGGGCTTTCCTGTCTGATTACAGTGTTTGGACTACACAGTGCCGGCTAAGCCCCAGATGCTAGAGCTGTGCATCAAAGGCACTCCCATTCCCAGATGGAGGATGCTATGTTAAGGGACTGCCACCTGCCAGCATCCTCAAGGAACTGCAAAAACACTTCACAGAGGCAGAGGTTAGTGAGACTTGTGGGTGCACCCAGGAAAGAGAGATCAGGTCTGGTTGAGCCAGACTGGTGCTGGTGACTGAACTACCTGGTGTTAAGGGGCTGCTACTGTGATAAAAGACACGAGGTCAGTGGAACATGTGATATGACACACACCTTATCAGGGATTTCCCCACTCAGTTAAAAAGTTGTTCTTTCTTTGAGAAAAATCCCACTGTTTTCCCTCTCTTACTTCAAGTTGGCTGAAGACACCTGGCCTAGTTGTATTCAGTCATGGTCCTTTTTCAGGTAAGAGTGAAGCTCTTGACTTCTCAAGATACACCCAGGGAGGCAGATGTCACCTTGTCCTCACTCTTCTGGTTAAGCAGAGAAAACCAAAGGTGAAAACTGTACTGAAGAGTGGCTATGAAGAGTGGATGAAAAGAACAACAAAATAAACCTGCCTTGGTCAAGACCTAGTAACCAAACTTCTTTCATTTTGAAGTCTTTAATATTGTCTCCTTACCTGTGCTACTCCTACCTTTTTTCTGTCTCGTGACAAGCTGGCAGATGAAACAAAAGCAAACAGCAAGTAATTTCTGTAAGATTTCAGAAGACTTCAGTTGTCCTACCCTTTGGAGAGGGTCCTTTGCTAGCCAATACCATGGGAAACAAACTTCTAAGCTTTTGTTTGAAAAGAGACCTGCATGAACAAGACATATTTGAGGCCTAGCTGAGCCTGAGAGTTTTTTGCCAATAATTATTGCTATGCTTAGTGGGTGAAGGGATCTTGACCAGGCAGCAGTAAGTTTGCTTACCTTTTCATAATTTATGTAGAAATTTGCATATGGAAAAAAGCTCAAGAGAGATTGAGAGCTCGAGAGACTGAGTCCCTTTTCACGTTTAGAGCCAGCACAAACAGTGGGTTAAGGTCCTGAACCACAACACTAACACAGCTTCAGCTGTGACCTCTTAGGACCATTGCTGGATGTGACAGTTTGGCCAAACCTGCTGAGTTGACAATGCCCTACATGTGCTCATATATTGAGGCTATGAGGAAGCTGATCAATGAATACCAAATGAACATTTCTTTCAAGAAAGCCATGAAAAAAGCCTACTCTGCCATTTATGCAAGTCATTTGACAAGAAATCAACCTGGGGCCAGAGCTGGTGACCTAGATGTGAAAGCATCTGTGTACCTCCCTGCAGATTATCTGTGATTCCCACACCCCTCTCATCCCCCAAACACTGTGAAACTGAATTCAGCGGGAGGACTGCTGATGCCTTACCAGTCTGTGTGCGCATCATCAATCACCAGGAGGATCTTGGGTTTCTGGGCCACAGGTGGTGTGGGGCTGACGGAGTGATCGATCAGCCCTGCAGCCGCTTGTGTGGTTTGCTTCATGGCACTGGAGATGGAGCTGAAGATGCTGGTGCCAGTGGAGGAAGAGTGCGAGGGTTGAGGTGGCTGCAGGTGCTTTCTCTCTGTGGCAGGAGAAACTGGGGAGCTTGTGGAGCTGTCAGGGCGCTGCAAGTCCATCATGTAGCCATTGGGCAAATTTGCCACAAAACTACTGTCTGAGAGACGCCGCCGGAGGAAATTCATTGTTGCAGTGTTGTGTGGAAACTTCCTCAGCAAGAGCAAGGCTGAACAATGGTGCCACCAGTCCTGGGGATGTCTCTGTGTCCGTGTGGGTATCTCCTTACAGTCCAGGCAGGCAGGCTTTCTCCGTTGAAATGCTGGTGGAGAAATATGCCTTATTTGTTCAGCTGTATTTTCTTTCTCTCCTATGGGAAGAGAATCAAAGACATATATGTGATATACATACTGTGAGACTCAGATAAGAAAAACCCTGGTGGCTTCTTAGGTGGGTACCTTAACCAACAAGAGAAGAAAGGACTACTGGTTGCTGAGCAGTATTCTACACTGGTACAGTCAAACAGGTAGGACAAAATATGTTTCACAGCTCTCATCCGTGAACATTTTCTGGTCGGTACTACCAGCTTGCACTAACTTATCAGCTAACAATTCACTGTGGAGAAAGAAAAAATTATTCTGATCATAAATGTTAATTTTAAAAAGAGATGCATTAATTTCTGGTATTTTGTGTATTAAAAAAACCCCACATGCTTGTCATAGAATAACCAGCAAGTGATGCGAATTAATAAAGTTGTATTACCTTTGGCAGGCTTGTAAGCAGGGCTCTGAACTTAAGGAATCCTAAATTGAAATAGCATGTCAACAATAAATAATGGAAAAATCCATATACACACTTTGAACAAGTGCAGTGGCAGCTTCAAACTACTTGTTTCTGTCCCTGCTTCTCTCTGCACTCAAAATTAGACTCTCAGCCAGGTGCGTGCTGGTGGTTCGTTGCTACAGTATGATGTCTTTGTTTTTACTCACAATACTAAGTATTTCAGCAGTTAAATAATCACACAATTTAAAGAATTTTTCACCTTTAGGCACATCACAGAAAACAGATTTCCACAGTAATTTTCCAAGAAATTTTTATCTGCTGAGACGGCACTTGAGTCTTGTTTGGTGAGATTTAGGGGAAAAATAAAAGAAAATTATTGCTGGTAAAACAGGTATGTTTTTCGAGACATACATATCTGCAGTAATGAAAAAAGAGTTCTCCCATACATTAACTGAAATGAGTCACATGAACTCTTTGTATCATTGTTTAAATCATGCCCTAACCCCCTCAAGTCTTTTTGAATGACCTCCTAAAAATACTGAAGCTCCTTGCCCTCATGTAGTTTGGTCTCCCTTACTGTTCAAGCTCTTGTCCCAAAGTCTGATTGTCTCCTCATGGCAGAAAACTGTCTTTTCACAGTTGGTCCAAGAGAGCTCAGTGTCTATGAATCTCCATCCTGGAGCTGTGGGTAAGAGCTCATGCAGCAACCAAATAGCTTTCTTATAATAAGCTCTCATTTATTTTCATGTATAGGGATTTACAAAGCTTTACAGACGAAGAATTCAGACCCGCCCGTGTCTGTCCCCCTTGCATCCCCCAAACCTTCAGGGAAGCTCAGATGAGCCTACAAGCAAGTAATTAAGCTACAAAGAGCCCCTTGGCACATGTGCCCCAAATCTCGTCATCCATCACCACCCCAACCCCATGGGCATAGGATCCATCTGGAGCAGAGGGCTCCCCGCTGAAGCTGCTGACATTGGCTTATTAGAGTAATTTTTCTTTTGATTTCTCAGCCCTGGCAGTGCAAGTCCTCTGACTTTGCTGGAGCCTCGAGGTAGTCTTTTCACAGGGCATAGCTCAGGAAATCTTAATGACTTCCTGCCACATTTACAGTCGATAACATATCTTGAGGCATTGTGCTGACTTCCCGCCTGGTCCTGGCACGCCCGGTGGCTGCACAGCATCAGTGAACACGCACACCAGTGAGCACTTTGGTAGCACTGCCTGTTTTTGCAGCAGTTGTTCCAAAAAGCAGGTAACAGATAGTATCCATGAGTTATGAGCTACCTACTCACCTCACATATACACCCACACAGCACTCGGCCTACTCCTGTCCTACCACAGTAACTGTGATGCCAGCACAGGCCGACTGCCGTTTGCCGTCCAGGATGACCCTAGTGGTAGAGTCTTACACAGGCTTTGGGGGATTTATACACTACAGGCTGGGTAAAAATGTGCTGTCCTGTCCTCTGCTCAGGGACCTGTGTGTTCCACCTTGCTTGACACAAATAAGCAAAATCCTCTCACTCGAATGACAGTCCACTCAAGGGTAGGTCCAGTGAAGTCGAAGAGGAGCATCCCAGAGATCTGTCTACTGCCAGAAGGCGTCCAAATGAGTATCCCATCACTGCGTACATCAGTTAGGTGTGCTCTTTTCTAGGACCTTGGTGTTAATTGGCAAGATGTGGGACGTGAGTTTGATACTGGTCTTGGGAGAAGTATCTTTACACAAGATGCCTGCCCCTTGCACGCTTTGCACTGCATTGCAGAGCTGCTGGTTCCTGCTGTGGCAGCTCTCAGCCACGGGAGGGAACCTAGCCCCAGCCATACAGGCTGGACCAGGCTCTTTTCACAAGCCTTGGGACGGGGTCCATCAGGACTTGCATGCTCGTGAAGGTGCTTCTCCCACACTGACAGGTGCTTGCTTGGCTGTTTTCTCCTCTGTGAGACTTGCACTCTCCAAATGAACAGGGGTATCTTGCAAAGCATCAGCCAGTAAAATGAAGGGCAAATATCTCTGCTCTGCCCTGCACCGAGGGAAGAAGGGCATGGAGGCATGTGGCATAGGGTGTACCAAGGCTGGGTAGGGTCAGAGTACTCTGTGATGTGCCTGGAAGGCACACAGGTTTCCTCTTCAACCAGGCCTCCAAAACTGGGACCAGTGCTCACACTAAACAATTTATCGTACTTATTGCAAGGCTATGATCACTCTCTTCTTGGACCCTTTTAAACAGCAATATTTACAGTGACCCATCATTTTTTTTTTCCACTAAGGATTTAGTAGTGGAAGATGTTGCCCAAGAGACACTGGGAGCTGGCAAAATTCTCTTGTCTAGAGAATTTGGGACACTGCACTTAGTCTGGCCTTTCCCTCTGCCGGCTGGCACTGCCTCCAATAGCTGCTAAGACTGGGCTGCATGCTGTTGGCTTGGGAAGGAAGGCGAGAAAACCTCAGCAACTGATGTCATGAGGAAATCTCCCTCTGGCAAAGGATGCAGAGGCTAAATTCAAACAGCATGACACTGCTGCAGCAGAGAATAATGCCTGACTCCACTCCGGGGTTCCTGTCAGGATCTTCAATTTTGGGTATCTTTGGGTGTCTCAGAGTGATGGCATAGACTGTCCTCCTCTCATTACATACGTTTTTCAATTGATCTGAGTAATGTAATTAAAAGAGATTTTATTTTTTTAAAAATGAGATTATTGGTGGCTTTGCTGTATTGATTTGTCATTTGCTATTAGTGCTGCCACAGAGGAGATCTTTTCTGCAATGGGAGCAGTGTAACCTGCCAGCTGCTTCGATTACTGGAAAACATCATGGCCTGTTTCTGCATCCTGCACACTTGCTGTTATTTAACTTTCAGCAGCAGACATTTTCATACAGGCACAGGCTGAGTGGGTTAGGAACTAGTTTTCCTACTGCTTGAAACTCCCCGTGGACTTCCCGAGGGCTCAGCACATCAGGCCAAATCTGGCTCTGTGCAGCTCTCATGCAGCACTGCATCCACCCGGTGCACACAGAGAACCTACCCTAGCAAGCGAGCGGGGCTGTAACTTCAACAAAGCCAGGAGCCCACACCTCCATCAGAAGCAAGACAGATCTGCTAAGTGGTATTTTATCACTCCAGAGCCACAGGTAGGCGAGGTGCTGGTTCTACACCATCAAGTTGTACCTTGCTTGTGTACACCAGTGTCTCCCTACGGATCACGTGGAGACACGTCACCTACATAATGCTGTGCCAGGCACAAACTTACCCACAGGAAGGTAGCCCCCTGCACAGCTGGAACACAGCCCATGGGCTGATTCCAGGCAAGGCAACAGTTCTTGTGGAGTTCCTCTGGTTGCAGTACAAGCAGCTGCTTCTCACCATGTAGGAGTAATCTGCTGTTGTGTGAAACAGCTGCACCTGAAAACTAGCTGGGAAAACAGGGCATCTGGGCTGTGGAGCTGCAGGTTGGGGATCTGAGCTACACTTCAGAATGGGGAAGTAATAAGCGAGGCATAGCACAATGAGTGAGTCCTAAGGAAAGGGAGCAGGCAGGAAAGAGAGGAGGAGGAGAAGGCACAAGCAGAAAGGGAGGAATTAAGCAGGAATCAGCTTAACCAAGAGACAGTGCGGGAACACAGAAATCCTAACAATGTGAGCACCGTCAGGGAATCAAAAGGAAACCATGTCAGCAACTAAATGAAGCAAAAGGGAGGTCAACTAGAGTTGACCTTGAAAACAACAGCAAAGGGGCTGGCACCATCATCCACTTACTAACACTCAGTTAAACTTCCTGGCTGATATTTTTGGAAGAGCAAGGGAGGATATGCAATCTACTCACTTTGCACATTGACAGCAGCCAGGCACCTACCTGCTTTCTCTCAAGGATATAATCCATGGAGATACAAGTTATCTCAGAAAACCTGTTGACATGTGTTAGAAAACAAGGACAAAATGTTCACTTAAAGCTCTTGTCGGGTTACTTTCTGATGTGCTGTAGCATCCAGAGGGAACCAAACTCAGCTGGCTGATAGCTGTTAACCACGCTTAGATTTCCCCTGAGCTTGTTATCTCATGCTGTTAGGTAATGAACTGACACAACCATGCCAGCCTGTGTCTGATTACTGCTCTTGACAGCCTCAACAGAGCAGTGCTGCGGGTAGCAAGATGGAAAACCAATGTGGGAAGATTATCCTCCCACCTCACCATAAGGGACTGCACACTTATTTCTGCCCCATGGTGGATGGTAAGGTGAGGGGATGCTCCTCACCTGGCAACAACCATTGACTGATACCCCTCACATCCATTTAGTGGATAGTCTTCAGCATACATTCAAATTTTAAGACATTCCCATGGGTCCCTTTCTGCCTTCAGGCATATTGACACAATGTGGGACTCAACTTCTGTGGAGGGACAGCAGTGTTAGGGAGCTCCAAATCCAGTGGGATGGCTTTCCTCTTGCAGTTTATTTTTTAAAAGTGTATTTTCCACATTTCTAGTATATTTTGAAAAAGGGCAAAGAAAGAGATTATTTATATTGTCAAGCTCTCTGTGTTTCACCCTGAACGGCTTCAGAATTCCCAAGCTTGTCATAGCCTGGCATTTCTTGGGAAGAACTGAAAGCAGAATAAAACAAAGTGTTCTGAAATTATTAGAATTTTTGTCTGATTTTTACCTCATTTGCCACAGTTCTGTACTCGAGAGGCTCACCCTTTTAAACAATTCTAGGTGTTTTTTAGCATCAGTTGAAATTCCATAAATTGGGAAATTACGAGAACATGTTAGACAAAAAAAAGGAAAAGGATACCCCACCAAATACTCCACAATTTTTAAACCTGAAGCATATACAAAAAGCACAAGAGTTGGAAAGCATGTAGGTCATCCAAAAGAACAGAGGAAAGCAGAATTTCCATGCTGGTATTCAGTTTGCTGAGAGCTTTCCCAAACATCAGCAACACAATACAGCTCCAGTGTAGACTCCGGTTTAAATTTTCAAGAGCATGTGAGACTACAGTGCAAATTCCACCTAATAAGAGGGGTTTGTGCATCCCAGTGCCACATACACTTCAGAAAGTTGGGTATCTGTGGTTACTGACACCAGTAGAGCTGTAATGTCTCTCCTGAGCTGGTTACCAGAAGTCAGGACCCTGCAGCTGGAGGAGGAGCCAGGGCAGGGGAGCAGAAACAGCATGCCATCAGGACAATGATGCTACCCAGGGCCTGAGTCTCCTGCTATGTGTTAGACAGTTTCTTGCCAGAATCATAGAATCATAGAATTGCCTGGGTTGAGGAGGAACTTGAAGATCATCTAGTTCCAACTTCCCTGTGCACAGAGACACCTTTCACTAGACCAGGTTGCCCAGAGCTCCATCCAGTCTGGCCTTGAACACTTCCAGGGGTGGAACATCACCAGCTTCTCTGAGCAGCCTGTTTCAGTGCCTCACTACCCTCAAAGTAAAGAATTTTTTCTTTTAGTTTTTCTCTTTTAGTTTATCTAAACATATGCTCTTTTAGAATTCCATTTGCTTCTAAATTCTTTGTTACTTTTCACAGCAGCAGTGATTTCCTTTGGAAACGTGTTCTTTAAGGATTTTTGCAAGAAGTCAGTGTCTTGTCCATTCAATTTCTCTGTTTAGAGAGACTGTCAGAGATGGCAGGATGTCTCTTTGTGAGAAGCGAATCACTTCACAATGTTCAACATGCTTCATTAAGCCACTGATACATACAAAGGTGCAACGATTCCATTGTCTTATTGCTGCATTCCTGTAGACCTATACAAAAAGTCCTCTCTGCTTGCTTGGGTGGCTATTTAACTGGAACTCTAGGCTTCACAAATCTTATTTGTATTTTCAGTCTGCAAAGCTGTCAGTGCTTCCTATATAGCAGTTTCATGACAGGGGGGTTTGCTTTATCGCCTGAAGATAATGGGTGTGCACATACCAGACTGAGTGCAAATGGAACAATTTCCCAAGAGCTACACCCTGTACAGAAAATGAGTTAGTCTCTTTCCTCCGTTGCCTATTATGTTGTAATGACAAGTGAGGAAAAGAAGATGGGGGGGAAAAAAATTGAAATGACAAATATCGCTGTAAGATGATCAGACTTTCAAGTAGATTGCAAAGGACAATGACTAAAGCCATGAACAATAGTGAAAAATTTTCTAGTGAAAAATAAATCTGAATATTATGATAATACTCTCTGGCTTTAACATCCTCCAGAACAAATTATGATGTGCTACTTCTCAGAAACAATATATTATTTCCTCATTTTATTCTTGCTTTGGAAATCCTGTTGACACCTAACAGCTGCGGTGTTCTCTCAGTGGTAATATCCCCTTGTCAATGAGCTTATGGAGGCCTTTTGTAGCCTGTCTCTGTTTAGTATCAATACTTGCTTATCAGCAAAGCCAGTCCCAGCTCAACTGGAGCAGGCAGTAGGGGGAAAGAAATCCTGTGCTAATCCTTGAATGCTATGGAACCACCTCCTTCTGAAAGTCAGTTGGGTTGGCATACTGTCTCCATTTCCTATTTCCCAAGAGTATTGTGGTCATTCCCACCGCAAGCAATAGTGATACTAATGCTTCCATTGAGGCTAATACTTACACACTTACACTTACTCCCCACCATTATAGTACAGAAAAGCAGGAGACAGCAGTACAAACCTGAGAATTTGTAGAGATAAATGCTTTGCATATTAAGTGGATGAAGTTGTAAGAAGGAAGCAAGCTCTAAAGCCCCTGTTCTCTTTCCTTTCCAGCCTGGGGTCTGATGCAGTTCATGTTGTGCCTTGTAAGATATGCTCCAGGTTTCCTGCAGCAACCATACAAGTCCTAATTTCATGGTGATAAGAGTGAAAGTGGCATCAGACATGCCATTAATAGAGCAGGGATTTCCTTCAGCTGAGAGATGTGCTGCTTTGAAGAGTGCTGATCTGAATAAAATCAAGAAGCTGAGTGTATTTAATATGTAGGGCCTGCCAATATGCATTAGGGCTCATCCAGATAAGAGATGCCTAAGGGACTGACAACTCACAGGGTCTCAGAGGAAACTGCAGCAGCTTGCCCAGTGCTAATGGGGCTCCAGTCTCGATTATGATCACATACTTTTGTTCATTCCTATGCCATTTTCTTTCTACTCTGTTTCAGTTCTGCCACAATAGGCTGGTTATTCAAAATGCAGGTAAAGAAAAAATATTTCATTACTACAGAGTGAACTAGACATGTTGTGGGGGAAAAAAGTGCTATGGGCTGTGAAAGGGAAGAAACAATTCACTAAGAGATTATAATATACATCAAATAGGTAATTATCTATTAACTGATGACTATAAGAAGGATTTTCTGTTTGGAGCACAGATTGTATTACTTTCAATACGCTTATAAGACAAAAATCAATTGCATAATTCCAAATAACAAATCTTCAAACATGACTTCATAATTCCTGCAATGCTTCAATGCTTCTAATTAATTTTAAGATGTTACAGAAATTCCATTTCTTTCCCAAATGTTTTATGCTTTTGGGGGCTAAAAAGTTTTCCTTCAGGTATCTGAAGTCTTCTAAACCATCTGTAGTGCAAGTATATTCCACCTAAGTTTTGCTGCCATTTGCATCCACTTCTGTTCTCCCTCTTGCAGAATTTTCTGCCTGTTTGCCTATCCATTCTTTGTACTCAAGCCAGATGGTGCAGAAGCTCTCCATAAGTGGCTCCAGACACCAGAAACTAGGTTTAGGCAAAAAAACACCAGGAAATACGATATATGAGTGTGGGAACCAGATTAGATTCTGGACTCAGACAAAGTCCTGAGAGATCAGGTTAATGGGCTGGGCCCAGGGATAGAAATAAAGCACAATGTGACTTTAACTGAGTCTTCTGCTATCAGCTTGGGGAATGGTCACTCAGCGTCAGTGCCTTGGTCTCCTCACTTAAGAAGACCAGCTTTATCTCGCAGAGTGCAGAGAAATTGCAAGGCTCGGCTCACACACCTCCATGCTGCTAAACACGCGCAGCTTCAAGAGCTCTGGTTCCCCCGCTGATCAGTATCTGAATTACAAAGCTTTAAAGTGTTACAAAATTGCTCAGGCTTATTTAAGAACCCAACCACCAAACCTTTCAAGGGCTGGTAAATATGTAGCCCCCATGACTGGGGCGGGGGGAGGAAATAAGTATTCTTGAAGGAAAAGAATGTGTCACTTAGAACCATTTTGTAACAGGGAACATAAAGGATGAATTTAAACTGCTTCTCCTATGCTTTCTGAACTTCTTTCACAAGGAAAGAAGAGAAGAAAGGGGAAGAGGGGAAGAGAGAGCATGTAGCAGCTCTGCAGTTGGACAACCCAAGCAGAGCACTGTGGGAGGAACTCAAGCCACACACATCGACGTGAGCTCCTGCTGGGTACTCACAAAAATATGGTGTGACTAACTGGTTACAAAGAGAGGCAGAACAGAAACAGGAACATCCTACAAACTTCATACTGAAGTTATCTGAGAGCCACACTGGGGCCTCCCTTTCTACTTTGTCCTGACTAGCAGGACAGATAGTTAGTAGCCATTTATGTATAATTATATGATGATAGAACTAATGATAAAAGCAGCATTGTAAAGTATTCCTATTCCACTTGGGGACAATCTGCATTTTTCAAAACTAAGTGGTGCTGTCCCACGTGACTGAAGCTTACTGAAAAAAGCCACTTTCACTGTGGATATGTATTTACAGCAAAAAAAAGAGTAGCCTGCAAGAGTAGCTGAAGAATCCAAAACAAACTCCGCAGAGCTCTGAGTAACAGCTAGAGAGCTGCCTTGTTTTGCTGGATTTATTTTCAGATATTGCCCAGTGTGAGTGCCTGTGCCCACAGGATCATAAAGGCCAGGAGATTTAAAACTTTCTGGCCACCTGATAACAACTGCATTGCTTTGTCATCACTCTGCAGGCACAGAACTGGTTAAAAAACCAAACCAAACCAAACTAAATCAAACCAAGTGAAACAAAATGAAACCAAATCAAAAACAAAGCCCAGAGCACAATTCTTAGCTTCAATATTTCAGAGACCGGCATGGATGGCAAGGTGTTAACTACAGCTGGCTGAGGAAGTGTGTTTATTCCCTGCAGCTTTGCAGAAAGCTATGAACTCACCCTGGCCTCCTCCTGTTAAGATGCTGAGCCAAATTCTGCCTGGGCTTACACTTGCACATCTTTTCCACAGGCTGGAGCTGAAGGGCAGAGCTGATGTTCCTGCATGTTGCAGTGCAGCAGTCAGTTCACTAAAACACACAGAACATTCTTCTCTGTTTCAAGACTGTACACAAAAGAAAACCTATCGTACTGGTTTTGTGGATAGAAAGAGTAGTTCCTTTCTCCATATTTTTTTGTTTTTTTGGACTTTTTACTTTGAACAAGTCACTAACTACATAAATAAAGCATGAAAAGGTTAAATTGAGTCAAGTTTGAGAGAGACTGAGATGTGCAGTGATATAAATACAGATTGCAGAGGTGTTCAATAATATACAAACTAAGTACAGCAACTACAAATATTTAAAATTAAATCTACCTGAAAACCATATTACTTTTTAATATGGAAAAATATAGAGAGTTCTCGGCTCAGCTGAGTACTGCTAATGTCACTGTACTCCTGTTTCAGAGCTGATCACTGATGAAACTGTTGTTGATACCCAGAAGGTATTAATTATGCAAGTAAGTAGTGTATGAATGATCTTTTATAAATAAACCACGTTAGACACAACAAACTCTGTCCCCTTTCCTATCTACTTCAATTCAAAAACAGTAACAAAACATGACTCAGTGATGGGGTTAAGAAAATCTGGTATCATCACTGAACTTCATCAAAGCATTGAATCACCTTCACATTTTGGTGATAGGCCCTGCACATCCACATGTATTTTCCTAAAAGGTGCAGGAACAACAGTGAAGTTAAATCACCTCATATGGGAATCCAAACATAAAACCAGGGCAAGAGAGGACCGTTTTGTGAACATGAGTATTGTACACAGCATGAACACAGATATATAGAAGTCCTTCACTATTATCAGCTTAATCACTTGCTCTTGTCTTGCTTCAGCTCTCCATCATTAGTATCTCATTTCTGAAAGAGGATAATTGCTTTGGATCTCTTCAATTACTACTGGAGCACTGCAGAGTACTTCTAAAAAATCAAATGGATTTGAAGACTAGGATCACTGAGCTTGGCCTCCCACTAACACAGCTTCTGCAGTTTCTCCCAACTCCTCCCATCATGAGTTTATCATTTCTGATTGAAAAAACAACTCCAAGGCTGGTTTGTAAATACTCACCAGCTGGTCCAAACCAGTCCTGGATCTAAGCCATGGCCACTGCAGCAAGAGCAAAGCAGCAGCTCCCCGAAAGCCTGAGTGAAAAAAACAGTGATTCCTCCCAACTTCAGCAAGGACTGCATGGCCATATGATAGCCCAATGCAAAGACACTTGCTTAAGCATCCCAGGAGAGCTCAGATGTTCATCTGTAAACCAGAAGCTCTCTCCTGGGCAGCTGGATCTTGAGCAGCAGCTGCTGACACTGCATCATCTGCAGAGCTAGTCAGTGTCTGGCAGCAGTCCCTACCTGAGCTGATTTTTCAGTTTGTGCTGCCCTGAAAGTTGAACAAGAAACATTGCCAAGTGATGCAAGGGATGGCATCTGGTTTGTCTGCCTTGGCTCTGCCCTCCCTCTGTCTGTCTGTCAGCACTGACCCTCATGGCAGAGCTCATCCCCTGGGGTTGCTGCCAGCTTTGGCCCACTAAGCTTTCTTTGCTAGCAAGCCCCAGTGAGGTTGCTGATCAAAATGTTGGTCTTGCTGGCACCTCCATGCAATCACAGCACCTGTCTGATGCTCCTTAGTACTAATGAAGGAGCAGCAGGAATCTTTTGGCAAGAGAAACAGCTGGAAAACCTAGATAGAAACTCAGTATTCCCAGCTAGTAAGTATAACAACTGCTCTGCGTTAGCAAAGGCATGTGAGTTTTGCCAAGAGGAAATGCAGAACCTGTTAGTTCAAATGGACACTCTGGTTGTATTTTGGGCTTCAGAAATGCTCTTTAGAGGCTCACAAAGCTTTATTGCTGACGATTGTTGGATAGGGACCCGAGCAATCTGACCTAGTGCAAGGTGTTCCTTCCCATGGCAGGGTTGGGGAGTGGGGGGTGGAAATAGATAATCTTTCAGGTGTCTTCCAACTCAACCCATTCTATGTTTCTATTATTATTTCACCTCCCCCACCAGCTGCTAGCCCTGACCATACCATGAAACAGGCATGTGCTATGCTGTCTTTAAAAAAATCAGAGTTTTCCTTACCTGCACATAGCCTTTGATGCTCTATCACTAAGCATAAAAAGATGCATTTAGGAGATTAGACAACGAAAGAGTCTATTCTTTCTTCACCACCTATTCTGCTCTTGGAAAATATACTGGTCTCGCAGCATTGTATGAAGGTAACCAGCTGTTGCCTCTATTCATCCAAGGTGCAGGAGGCTCTGGAGAAAGCTGCAGTTGTAGGTGCCTCACTAAGAATTAAACCCTGTTGGTGTTCTCTGTGTTTCAAAGCCAGAGGACATATACCTGGAAGCTACCTCAGGCTCTTCAGCAGATCCCAACCATCCAACATCCAGATGGAGAGAAGTGCAGACTAACAGAAGAGGAGCTGAAGGTGTAGATTCTTCTTAACAGAAGCACCAACATCTTTTCAGCCATAGCTGTGCGGGAGGAATGGGAGGACTTACAGTGCAGAAAGACACATGGAGCTGAAGTAAATATTTTTATGCCCGTAAGAGCAAATTGAAGACCAGACCACTTCATTTTTTTTTCCCTCCAAAATGGCACAATAAGTGTTCCAAAATTCCTTGTAAATTTTGTTTCAAATATCCCATTCGTCCACAGGCTTTCTTTTTCAAAAAAAATTTCAAAGGTGGCATTTCTGGAGCCTGTCTCACACCTGATGAGCTGTAGTCTTACAGTGGAGAGATGTTGCACTGACATATTGCTGGCTGACTGCTTCTAAGAGTGGGGTTGAAGCAGCATTACGAGGTTTGAATATCACAAGTTCACAGCATGTTGCTGTTGTTATTTATTCCAGTCAACCAAAGATGGCCACAGAACTTTTCTGTCCAAAACATGAAGTGCTTCAGCAATCAGAAATTCATGTCTTATATCCTCCGCTGATTACTGCACTACTTTTAATGGAACATTTACCAAACTCCAATATTGCTTGCAAGTTAGAAAAACAGATCATAAAAACTCACAGTGCTACTTATTTAACTGGCAACTACCTCAGAAAGCAGGTAGTCAATTCCTTCCCCTGTAGCTCAATCAAAATTCTCATCAACTTCAAAGGGATTCTTATAGAAATAAAAGAAGTTGGGGGTTAGATGTGATCCCTCTCTCTTTCTGACTGCAGCAGGAGGCAGATGATCTTGCACAGCTGGTATGATTTTTGCAGGAGATGTCAGACTGTGCAAGGTCTGTGTCTGCCCTGGGTGACTAAAGGCACTGTCCTGCTCTTTCTGTGGGTCACACCTAAGGAGGGGACAGTCTGACCCTGGGGCTCAGCAAAAGCGGTGGCACTTTCTTTCAACACAGAGGAATGACACATAAAGCCAGAGGCCCATGAACTGTGACCAAGAGTCAGAGACATCAAAGAATCTTCCCGGGAAAAGCCTTCCCCCACATTAATAGGAATTGTCAGCTCTCGCTCTTGACAGGCAGCATCTTCTCCTGTGCCTTGCTTTTCTTAAGAGCTGGTGCCTTAAATGGCCTCAAGAAACTCTCATACACTAAACCACCCCTGTGGGGAACAGCATGACTGAAAGGCTCTGCTGAATTATTAAGACTGCCCAGAGTAAACCAAGGTAACCTTCATGTGAATTCCTGTCAAACTCTTTCAGTTTTATTATAAAGCAGCACCCCCCCTACCTCGCCTACTCCTCTCTTTTCTGTTAAAAGAAACTTCACCAGGCTGCCGGAGTAAGAAAGCCTGCCCAAAAGATTAACTAAATACACCCAGGCCTATTTTAGACAGAAGCATCAAGCTAAATACAGCAGCCTCGAGCTGCTGGAGAGAGCACAGTGTTTCATCCAATCCGACTTGCCAAAATGCAATCAATGCTTTAGCAACTAGAAACGGAAATACAGGCACTGAGTCTGATCTTTAAGCAGCAAAACAAAAACTTTGGGTCTAAAAAAAGGAATAAATGCTTCCTAACTTGTCACATTATTTGGTTTTGTCAAACCCACTTCAGGGAACAGCCATGTGCCAAGGGTGTTCCCCTGCCCACATGCTGAGCCCACAGCCTCTGGCAGCTAACTATGATGGGCACAGTGCATCAGAGGTGCACGTGGGGACTCAGTGAGAGAAACACATGGCCCCATCGCCTTTGGAACCATGTGATCACTCTTTATGTTGAATTTCCATTTTATTTTTCACTGCTCCAGAGCAGTGGCTCTAAACAACTGTGATGTGCTGGTAAGTTGAATGAGAAAACTCCTGGTTTTCTTGACTTCTTCCTCTGAGAAGGATCTGTATTTTCTAGCAGCTTCCTCTGGAGTTTGTCAGCTTGTTCTGCAGAACCAAGAAGAAGTGTTTCTGCAGCCAAGAAGGTCTTTGACATGTTCCTGGGCTGCAATGCACTACAGGGCAGTTCAGCCTTACTCCAAACTCAGGAAAGCACAGATAAAAGTGGGGGAGAAAGATGACAGCATAACGGATATGTTCATTGTATTGTGCAAAAGAAGACAACCACTCAGGGCCAAGATACACTATATTAAAAAATAATACCCTTTACCTAAAAAGGGAGTGTTACTATATTTTAAACAAGAGATTTTGAAGGTCTGAATCACCTTGGAGCAGAATCTTCTGCTGCTTTTTTTATTTTTCTTTTCTAATAGCCCCGTGTTAATATACTTTTGTTTATGAACCTTATTTAGTGGTGCTGAAAGCCTACTTTTAAAGTATTTTTAAAATACGTTTTAAGTATTTTGAATTGCCTACGTAAGAGATATGATGTAAACATTTCTGGCTGTTTTTTTCCACCAAGCTTGGAAGTCCTGAGTTGCAGAGGAGTGAGACTTTCTCCATTCACTTGGATGGCAACCAGTTAACTCCTTATTTGACTCCAAATAACATGAATGGCTTTAGCTATCACTTTTACCAAAAAGTGGCTTATCAGTATCCTCTCTTAAATGGCTCTGTGGTTCCAAAGGGCTAGAATCAGCAAGTTAAAAACCTTTTTCCTTCTGTCTTTGTGCCATTTTCAACTAAAATTAAACTGTAAATTAAAACGTAGGGCACAATTTTGCATTCAAGGGAGCTCAACAAATAACCATTTTAAACCATGAGGACCTTGCTGAAGACACTGGTTGCCATATTTTAAAAGAAGTTGGTATGTGTATGTTTGCTCCTTTGTGTGAGATGAAACAAGGAAGCCAATGCTTTTCCATGGTTCCCAGTTGAAATATATAGGGAAGAAGTGCTGGCTCTGGTTCATGCTGAGTGCAGGAAACAAACTGACCAAACCCCATAAAATTTGGCAAAACCAAGACTTCCTTCTTCAAAAAAATAGGCACACCCCTCTCTTTTACTTTGTACAGCTCTTCAACAGGCTCTCCACTCCTACCATTTTCCTCCCTGTGACATGGACTCTGACATCTTTTTCCAATGCACAGGTCTTGGTGTTCTTCAGGCTGGTGTACGGTACAGCACAGCGGTTGTTTGCCTTGTTCATAGCCCAGTCTGATGGTTTACAGCAAAATTTAATGTGCCTTTAAAAACTACTGCAGTTACTCTCTCAGAAGTGATTTGAAGGCAGTATTCCCAGTTTCAGGAAGCCTAAAAAAGGGGTCTTTCCTACCCCATCCAATCTACTTTTTTCTCCCACCCCCTGCCATGCCAGCCCATCACAGGCTATCCTGGGAAGGAGACAATCTTTTTCTGCCCTTCATGTCACTCTGGTGGCAATGTACAGTTCACCCCTTTGCAATGGAGGGCTGCCACCAGGACAAAAGATCATTTCCACCCAAAGGCCACATCACAGACCCTTCCTCCTACTTTTCCAGGGCCATCTCATTATCTTTTTCCTCTTTATGAGCAGGGTCTAAATTACAAGCAAATGCCCTAGGCACCCTTTCCTGTGGGCAGTGTAATCTGCTAAGGGCATCAAAGTCATACAGCACCCTTGTTTCAGCATTTGATCTCCCCAGACACAGAAAGATTATTCCTCATTAAACAGACAATAGATGAGTATCTGGAACATTGTAGCCATTAATACAGACATCGTTAGTTCTACATAATCACTTAATTTTCCTTGATATCTGTATTATAAATATATATGAGTCTACAGTACTGGACTGGCAAATGATCTACAACAATTGCTAATCAAATCTCTGCTGTTTGTCAGCATTCAAAAAAGCTCCTTGACATTTTCAAATCTCTAGATGAGGTAGGACAATACCACAGCAGACCACAAAGGATGGGAAGAAGTGAAAAATTATCCAGAATGGAGAGCGGCCATGGCATTTAAGCATTCCCCACTGCTTAAACAGAAAGGAAACCATTTTATCCTATAAATAAAAGATACATCTAAAATTGGAAGGTTTCCAGTTCATCTCACCAGGTCCGTTTGAAAACTTATGATCCAGGGCTTTGTACACCTCTGGGGATACAAGCCAGTCAAAACCAAAGAGGCCTGAGGGGAGAAGAACAACCTGTGGTGAGCAAGGGAGAGGGCGAAGAAGTGATGTTGTTTGACAGAAAATGCTCTTACAACAGCTCTGAAAATGCCCTGGGTGATTTGTTTGACATTTGGAGTTATCAGTTTCACCTACCAATAGGTTATCATCAAGTTGCTGCAACTTTATCAGCTATTAATTTCATCTGGGCCAGGGCAGCTTTTTGTTATGCCCATCTGGGAATTCTAGGCTTATTTGCTTAGCTATTAAGGAGGTAGGAATGGGATTTTTAGCCTGAAAATGTCAAAAAAGAATGAAATATCCTAGAGTATCTACTGAAAAACCTGACACTGGAGAATTTCCAGATTGACTGAGAAGTGATCCTACACTCGTATAGACAGAGCAGCATCCTTTGAGGGGAGAGTACCACAATACAACACACCAGCCACTGTGCAATAAAAAACGAACTTCTTTTTTTTTTTTTTTTTTTAAGGGGGATAAAAATGTTTTTTTTTCTTGCTGGAAAGTGCAATGTATATGACATAAATAAAACAACTATTTTGAAATAATGAAAGCAAAGATCCTTATTGCAGAATAGTTACGAAAGTTAAGGGCACCCAAATCCCATGAGAGCACTTGATACACGTGACATGTCACCACCCCCCCCAAAAAAAAAAAAAAAAAAAGAAAAAAATGGGTGATACAGAGGATGCAGTGGCTAGTTTGTTGTTTGTTGTAATTAGTGTTAACATCAATAAGGAGCACAAGTTTTGCATCCCATCACGCCTCTCATTACTAGAGTACATAACCTCCTAACCTCCACGCAAGAAAATGATATCACTGCATGAATTAATCATCTGGACAATTAATGGCAAAAAGCGGCCTCAGGTTTCCAGCACAGTGTCTGGCACCAGTGAATTGGCAATGACGTAACCTGCCCTGGGAATACGCTGGCGTTTTGCCCGTTTCTGAGCCTCACTGTTGACTCTGAGGGCAGAAGCAAACAATGTAGTCACCCAACCGGCAATAACCGCTGCAAGCGAACACCAGCCTACTGCTGCTGCATCGTCAGAGGGATGCTTACCCTTCCAACGCCCTGGCTGCATCTCCCAAGGAAGATGCATGCCCCAAAACCAGCCAGCGTGAACGACTTCCTCTGATGTGCAGAGAGACGGACTCTCCAGGTGTGCTGAGTGACTGCCCACTTTTTAGAAGGGAGAACCTCCTGCTCTGCCACCTGGGAGCTCTGCAGCCTTTTGGAGTGTGTGAATGAGCAAGTTATTTTACTATTCCTCTATTTCTGGGGCAGAGGGAAAGAAGTTTATTATGCTGGGGAGTTTGTTTTCGGACAGCCAGTCTTGCTTTGCTTCATTTCTTAGCTCACTCTGTTGCTATGAGTGCTCTGAAAGCTGGAGTCAAACTCAACTATGATCATGTTTTTTCTACCTTAAAGGACCTAAAGGATTAGAAAGACATGAGAAATCAAGAGACAAAAACCTGCTTACAGTATGTATCCTGTCTTAGATCTGTTTTTCAGCCAGCTATTCCAGGTGGCATGGGGAAAGCATGCATCTATCCTACAGGAATCTGCAGCATATTCCCTTTTTTTATCACCAAATACAAATATCCTCTATAAGGTGGAGCATTTTTGTATCTGTACCAGGTGAGCGTCCCTTCAGCCTCAGCTGGGGCATGTGCACAAGTTGTGAGACAGAGGGGGTCAGACTCAGCGTGCCACCCCCATCAGCACATCCCAGAGACTTGAGGAGATTTCATGGGCAGAGTGTAGACATGAGCATGGAGGTGCTCTCTGATGGTAATATCACTCATTCTCCCCACCTTCAGGCCACGTAGGAAAACCACAGAAAAGAAAGAACTTCGGATGGAAAAAAGTTGACCCCTGATGAAAGAAATTTCATGTCAGGGAGGAAGAACTTATTTTGGCAAACAAGTTTGGTTAATCCAAGATAAGTATTTTGTTGGTTCTCCCTGTAGGGCTTTCCCTCTTACTTCTCCTTTAGGAGGGAGCCTCTGGCTATTGCTTTCTGAGCAAGCAGAAAAACCATATCTCCCTCAACACTCATCATAAGAATTAGTTTCCAACAGAGATGAGGAGCATCACAGCATTCCACAGGTGAGCAACATCTTTGACTCAACAACACTCTCCTCTGGATCCTGGCTTGAAAACAATGAGGTGGTAAAAACATAGGAGAAGGAGCTAAAGCCGTTAATGCCTTACAGTGAGCTGTGATCCCTGCTCCAATTAGTGACCAGACTAAGATTACCCACGTCATGACAGCCCTGTCTTAAAGGCTTGCAAAGATGTAAGCTGAAGAAGTATGATTATAACACCATGCCTGCAAACAACATTCCCCGTTTACATAGCTGAATGCCACTTGCCACATTTGTAATCCATCTTCCCCCACCTGCCCTGTCTGTTCAGCAGTCACTTGTCATCAGAGCAAAGGCAGTGAACCAAAAGGAAGGGCAGAGGCTAATTTGCTTGATGTGGTCCCGTTCTTCCAGATAACATTAATTTGTGGGCTCTAACCTTATCCTCAGAGATGCTCACCTTTTCTTTGCATCATTAAATGGGAAATGGAAAGCCTATGGAAACAACTATCACTCTAGCAGCTGGCACACAGGACGGTTTGAGCATCAGTTTCTCTAACCTGTCAGATAACCTGTCCCAATTCTACCCCATCCACCCCCCTTTTCTTGCGAGGTGTAGCTGGCTCAGCAAACAGGATTAATCCACTTTCGTACTCACTTGCACTCTCCATGTTAGAGAATCTGATTACAGAGATTGCCTGCAATTTATCTCCACCTGCGATGACTAATGCTCCAGTTTGACCTCCTCTTTCCCATTTTAACATCTCACTGCAGATCCTATACATACACAGACAGATGCACACACACTTGCTCTGTTTTGTTTGCAAACAGCTTACTGAGAGCCTCGGCATCTTCATTTCCAGTCAAACCAGAAAGCACTACTGTTTTCCCCACTCTCCCCACGAGGTAATTTCTCCCTTTCGTCTCCTCTCATTACATTTATACTGCTCAGGCTTCATAGGTTGCTGCTGGATCCACATAAACCCCAGGCATCTCTCTGTACAGACACACACAGTGAACATGCAATGTTATATACCCCTGCAGCACACATAAAGACAAAGGCACACGCTACACACACTAAGCAAGCGCCACCACACGCATTCCTGTTCCCTTCAAACCTTGCAGGAGAAAAATTGCTTGCAGAGTGCTTTCCTGTAAACAAAAGCAGCCTTACCTTTCCTTATTCTGCTGATCCAGGGGCCCTGGACCGATTCGCTTTCCCTCCTGCACACAAGCTGCCAGTGCCTCCTGCTTCACATTCACAGCACACCAGCAGGATTCACCGTCATCCCATTCTGCTGGATCCTTATCGCCCTATTGGCCAAAGCCAGACAGTAAATTCAATTAGGCTCCTCCTTATAACTATATTATCACAGGAACAGGAATGAATAATTTAGTAAAACAACAAGGGTGTCCAGGCTCCGTGTCACAGACTTCACCCCATCTGTCAGGATTTTATCAAATAGAGGCAGATAAAGAAACCAGAATCTGTCTGTCACTCCTGAAAAGGAGACCTTAGATTACCCACGTATATTTCCCACTCTATCCTTCTTGTCCTCCTCCCCCTTAGCCATGGCATTCCCTTTATATTGTTGAACATCCATTCCCAGCCCACAACACAGTATTTCCCCGGTGAATGGTCAATACCATCTCTGTGGATGCGGAGATTTGTCTCCAGGCAAAGTGATATTGCAGCGCATCAAACACTTTGCCTGTTCCCTGAATGCAACGTGTGAGAAAAGAATGAAACTGTTCTGCAGAAGGGAGTGACAAGACAATCAGATTGTAAGGAAAAGGGAGAGTCTGCCTTATATCTCACAATATCTTCTGTTCAGCAAGTGTGCTGTCAGTCCATCAGTTCAGCCACCCACAGGATGCAAGCACATGGTTCCTGAAAGAGAAAGGTTCATAGATGCACTGTCCAGGGACTGTGATTTCACATGTGCACCAAAGCAGGAATTTCCCCCCAGATCAAATGACTGAACCATTCTGGCTTTTCTTTTCTTTTCTTTTCTTTTCTTTTCTTTTCTTTTCTTTTCTTTTCTTTTCTTTTCTTTTCTTTTCTTTTCTTTTCTTTTCTTTTCTTTTCTTTTCTTTTCTTTTCTTTTCTTTTCGGTTTTGTTTTGTTTGGTTTTTTTTGTTTTTGGTTTTTTTCCCTGACCAGAAACAGGTAGTGACAAGTACCCACACCTATATTTCCTAGGAAGTAGTTTTCCCAAAATGGACGCTGCTCTTTCCCTCAGGTGATGCTTTGTTTGAGAGTTACAAAACATTGCAGATTCCTTTAACAAGGGAACAACTTCTATCTAAGTCAAGCCTCTGGCCACCTCATTTGCCTGAAGAGTTTTGCTGTTATGGGACCAAGAGTGGAAGTGGAGGAGCTCAGTAGGGCAACCCATCCCACCCCCACAAGAGACCAAGCAGCCAACAGGTCTTTTTAATGACCATTCACAGCAATATTGAGGCTATTGCTAATACATGTTTGTGTGTACAGTATTGACTAACAACTGTATCATTCCACAGTAACTAAAAAATAAATAAGCAGGATGAAGCTGCTGTTCTTCTTCCCTTATAGGAGCCTGTGACCCGTAGAGTCCAAGAACACCCTTCGTACAATTCCCTTCTGCTCTGCTAATACTTACTCAGTAGAGCCAATGTACCTACTATCATAATGAAGAGAGGTTCAGATTTGCACTAAAGCCCAAACTCCTTCAAGCAGCTCCTACAGCAGCTCTCAAGTTTGGCTCATCTCCCAGGCCTGGTGGGCTGAGTAGCCTCAGTCTGCCTCTAGAGGCAGTGGGGACACCAGGTTTAAGTCAAGCCCAAGTACCAGCAAAGCTACAAAAGCAGACCACTGGTGACAGACCAGAAGTTTTCCTAAAGGCAGTGTCTTTCTTTAGGCACTGCCTTCATGTTGAAATACTGGTGGGGAGCTGGGACAATGCACAAGGGTTACCACCTTCTAAATTGCTCAATCTCTAAACACCTCAGTCTCAGCCCCAGTGTAGGATGGATCCATGCTGCCTTCCCTGGGAGAACAGGGCACAGGAACAGTGGACGCTTTTGTCTTTCTCACCAAATTCAAGGTGCTAAGGGGAGAAAAAGTTACAGTCTTGACCAAGTTTTTGTCTTTGTTACATATTTCTTTGCCAAAAAAAGGGACAAAACTGCCCTCTTGCTCCTGAAGATGCTTCACTTTTGAAGAACGGCAGCTGCTCTTTTCCTCCTCCACTTTCCCTTGCAGCCATCTAAACTTTTAAGAGCTTTTGTGTTAAAGGAAATCCTGAATTATGTACTTGGTGATAGCTTCAGAGCAATTAAATTAAGCCGTGTGGCAAGTTGCCCAATGTCACTACCAAAGCTCAGGATGTTTTAGCATCATTTATTGAGGAGCTTTTACATGATGCTTACTTAAACCACAAAAAGAGAGCAAATTAGGCTGTTGCCATGACAACCAGAGAATCTGCTCAAAATTCAGGAGGTGCTGGGGAGGGGGGAGAGCTCTTCAGTGGAGATCTTCACATCGTGAATATGGCCCTTGGTTATCAAATCCCTTTCAAGTTAATTCCTAGCATCAAAGCCTCCCTAACAAAGGCT
Organism: Oxyruncus cristatus; assembly: GCA_013399855.1. Taxonomy (NCBI): domain Eukaryota; kingdom Metazoa; phylum Chordata; class Aves; order Passeriformes; family Cotingidae; genus Oxyruncus; species Oxyruncus cristatus. Next base: position 703,674 of record VXAY01005783.1, on the reverse strand, counting down.
TTAATAATCAGGAGCAAAGCTTGGCTAAAGAAGGTACAAACCAGCTCTGCCAGCCCTCACGTGAATTTCATTCTGGTGAGGGTCACTCAGCTGAGAGGTCCACAGAGCAGTCACAGAGGTGGCAGCACAAGTACATGGACACACATGAGGCAGGGTGGAAGAAGTGCAGGGGCTTCACTGTAGACAGGCACTGAATAGAGAGGCAGATCCTGACTCTGTGCTACTGTAAAGATGAACGACAACTTCCACAGACTAGAGGGAGAGGGAGAGAAGGAAGCAGGGCCCTAGCCACTGCTGGTGGAAACCCTCTGGAAGTTGAGGGATAAAGTGATTGGAATAAACTGAGCTAAGTCTTCTGCCAACCACAAGAAATGAATTAAAGCAAATAAGAGAACAAAATGGTAACACAAAAAGCAGGATCAAGGGTGTCAGAAGAAGCTGACAAACTAAGCAAATGGAAGACAGGCTGCTACAGTTCTTCTGCAGGAATTAAACCCTTGGTAGGATTGTTCAATATTTTGCATCAGAGCTGGTTCTTTGTGTAACTGTTTTTTCTTCTTTTGGCTGAAAAAATTTTTTGTTGCAAGCCTTCTAAGAAAATGTCTGTTTTAATAGAAGTTTCACAGTGAAGTCTTTTCGGTTCTCAATTGCATTAGCTGAGGTATTTTTGGCTGAAAACAAAGAACGTTTCTTTGGAAAAGTTCCAGAAAGCTTTGCAGATTTCATAGAAGATCTCTCCTTCCTCATAATTATTTTTGATCAGATAATTTATTGCCAGTGGAAGCTTTGGTGTTATTCCTTTGAAATGAAGGCAAACCCCCCTTTTGGAGGGTAGGAACAATAAGTGGGAGCATCTCTAAAATTAGGGAAAATTAAGCACCCAGGCAGATGGAAGAAACTGTGAAAGTTTCTCCCCCTCCCTCTGCATCCCCGAGTGAGAGGAACTGTGGTTAGCAATGAAAATAAGAAGCAATTTTGAAATTTAAGGAGAGATAAATGATTGTATTGTTGTGAGTGTTATATTCCAAGTAGGATACTTTCCAAGGCAAAAGGATACATATGATAGGGATCCAAAAGCTCAAGAAATGATGAAAAAAACCCTGCTAATAAAAACTATGCATTTTCAAGATATAAGTGCTCTCATATCTGATACTCTCATATCTGATGTCCTGTTCATCTTTTGAGTCCCAAGATTGATTGTCAGTCTGCTTTACTTGGGATGTTGTGGCAATGTCTCAACACCTTGAGTTCTAAGTGCTGATCTTTTGATGTAGTCTTTCTCCTTGCACCTGGGTACCATATTTATAGGTTGCTAATAGTGTCCAACATCAGGCTGATTGTAGCTGAACATAAAACAAGGCTTTAATTTGTTATCTACTTGCAAATGAGACCGGCTATTTCTTTTCATGCCCCCTTGCTGCAATTTTTTTAGAGCCTTTCAAAAAACATTTGTTAGCTAATCACATTGTAGCAGCAGGAGTAGATTAGGCTGCACACAACCAAGTAGGCTTGTTTTGGACCCACAATACGTGGCAGAGACGAGAGACTGAA
>VXAY01005783.1:678488-702080 GCA_013399855.1 Oxyruncus cristatus | reverse complement strand
TTTTTTTTTTTTTTCTTCACATTACAACACCCTCTTTAACAGCTGTCATTTTGGCAGACATGCTCCTGGGATGGTGTAACAGCAGGAGAGGCATTCAAGGGGCAGGTTCCACAGAAACAAGTCTGAGTAATCTGAGGAATAAAGGACAGGGTGATAGAGAGAAGAAGAGAGCAGTGCAGCAGAGCAAGAATGAGCTCTTTAGAAGTATCTGGTATCTGCTGTTTTCTGAAGTGGACTGCCTTTGGGACAAGCTGCATTCTACCTAGTCAGACTGAGACATTATCCTGGGGCTTCAATGTTACTGCATATCTGTGTGGTGGTCTCTATGAAAATCATATTACCATCCCACTGAAAACATGTTTTTGTGTCCCAAACATGGTCTTATTTAAAATAATTTTTAATTCTTCAACAATACTGACTTATTTAAATAAACTTTTCAGGAACTTCTAGGTATCATACCTTAATCTAGGGAAAGAAAAACATTTTTTTCTACTGGCATTCTTTGCTTACTTCAGTAAGTTAAAGTGAGGAGCGGCTGAGGGAGCTGGGGTTGCTTAGCCTGAAGAAAAGGAGCCTCAGGGAAGACCTTGTAGCTCTACCCCTATCTAAAAGGAGGTTGTAGCAAGGAGGAGAATGGTCTCTTCTCACAAATAACAAGTGACAAGGGGAAATGGGGTAGGGGAGGTTTAGACTGGATACTAGGAAAAAAATTTCTTCATTGAGAGGGTTGTCATGCGTTGGAACAGGCTGCCTAAGGAAGCGATCGAGTTACCTTCCTCAGAGGTACTTAAAAAAAGGTATATGTGGTGCTTAGGGATATATTCTAGTGGTGGACTTGGCAGTGTTAGGTTAATGTTTGGAATCAATCTTAGAGGTCTTTTCCAACCTAAATGACTCTATGATTCTACAATTCAGTAACACTTTTCTATAATTTGTTTGTTCATTGCCGTGACTTCTTCCTGTCTCAAACACAATCAAAACACGAGGCCTTAAGAAGCCTTGTTTTATCCCACTACGCCATTCTAAGAGAAGAAAATGCAAATACCGGTTTTTCCCATGAGGCTCCTTGAGTGACAATCTATTTAATAGCAATAAACTTTCAAAATACAAGCACATTACTTTTTCACCAGATCCCATGCCATCTTTTGCATAGCACTGCTTCAGGGCTTGGGAAGTTTCCAAGGCAAAAATAGTGCTCTTATTTATCGATAGGACAGGTTTCCTCCTCTCAAAGGTTAGAAAACAGAGAGACCTGCCCTAATTCCATGTCAGCATAGGCAATATCCCGATGTTTATGGCACTCAGTCAGGATGCAGGAAATAGAGGGTCCAAACCTGAACAAAGCAAACAATATACTCACCTCTGGGTCCTCCCCAGGGCATAAAGTAACTGCACCAAGATTTTATCAGCTATTTAGAAGAGAGACTATTGTTACACCTCCTACAGAAGTTATTCTACTGTAGAGAGACTCCTGCAACATGGACATAAACTGAATGGATGAGCAACGGCCAAGATGCTCATCAGAAAGTAAGATTCATTTCAGTAGGTTGTAACTCACAGAGCACAGCTTTGACTTCTTTCTCTCACATCCCTGTTGCCTCTAAGATTATTTTCATCCAAACAACAAACCCTACACTGGACATATTTAACTGGAGGTGGAAAACTCCATGTTTTTGTTTCTTTGCTTTCTTCAATTAGAACAACCTACATCATCTCCCAGAGTTTCTAGCCATTTGACAATTGGGGAAAACAGCATTTACAAAATCTGAGGCTAAACATTATGTTCAGAAGGGACAGCTGAGCTGAACTTTTCTTTGTCTTCCTTCTTAAACCAAGGGGCACTGATCAATCACACAGGGTACCTAACACAACACAGGTAAGCTTTGTGCACTGATCAAATCTCTTTTCTTATCTGACCGGCACAGAACAGTTCTGCCATTGCTGAAGGATTCATTTTAGAGTGAAACTCCTGTAAAATTAAAGCAGAATCATGATCCTCACCTTTGGCAGACAATCACCTAAAAAGGGCCAGTGTAGATGACCTATTGCAATTGAGCAGGTCAAGAGAACCAAGAGCTGATTTGGCCAATTGGCTCGCTATAGAAAATCTGCTTCTTCAGATTCCTCCATGCTCTCACATTCTTCTCCTCCTCCTCCACCCTCCTCTGGTTGCCAGGCAACTACAAAAAGGACCAGAGAGCATGCTGTAGGAAACCACCTTGTAGGACACTGCATGGGTTCATTTTAGTTTTTTTTTTTTCCTAGGAAATGCTCAAGGGCAAAGTGGCCTTAGCTTTGGAGGAAACATCTCACTGTGAAACATTGCTTTGCATGAACACAGGTTGTGGGGCAAGTGATGTATATCCATAATAACCAAAATAAATGCCTTCAGAGACTCCAAGCTTGCTTCTGATCTTTTCCTGTGGCTCAGCTGCTCTCCATCAGTCCCTCAGATCAACAGTCTAAGGAGCTCAAACACAGAAGTCGTCAGCTTGTACAGCAGGAGATTTCCCAATACCAGATATCCCACACAGCTGTTGCGCTGTCTCTGATGATCACTGCTGTAGCTGACCACAGACACATGATTACAGCACTAAGTTAGCACTGTGTCCCTTGGGGTTAATACAAGAGAAACACAACACTTTTGATCAGAAATTTGCTTGCTTATAAAAGTTCAGAGACTTCTGGACGAGCAGTAAGCGAGATCATCCACTAGAAAGTGAAATGGAAAGCCCTGTACTGGATTCCATGAAGTCCCTTGGTGTGGGAGAGGCTGTCTCATTCTCCCAGGTCTATCTAGCTTCCTAGCTAGAGGGTTTATAAAAAGGTTTATGACTGAGGGATAAACCTCAAGTATATGAATAAACCCTCCCTGGGCTGTGATGTTTTAAGCTGCAAAAAAGAACACCTACGCCCTGAAATTACATCATCGGTACTTCAAAATACAATTTAGTTTAAAAAATGGTGGCATCAACTAAACACACATATAAAGTCAGGTAAAAAATACCTGGAAGATTAGACACACCCACGACTTTGCTTTCAGAACAAGTTTCATTTGCAAAGTCTTATCCTGTCAAGGACTGAATCTAACAAGGAAGGGAAGAACAGAAACTCTTTCAGAAACTTTAATATTACTTTTTGTTTCCTGTAATCACACTGAATTCTCAATGCTTCTCAGCATTTCCGGAACATTTTTGAGACCTATTATGACACAACAAAATCTGGTTAATCCCCCACCTCCACATATCATGCCAGAAAAGCCATCTTTTTTCTAAGCAAAGTTTTACATTTCTATTACCTATCATTCTTCCTAAAATAATGAAGGCTGTACCCTGAGGGTATGCAACCTAACAGCATTCACTGCAGACTCTGAAGTCATGGTTTAGGACCGTATCTTCTTACCCCCATATCCCAAATATCTTGGGAATTTTTGCAGTTTTCCCAAGAACTCTTATTCCCTCCCTGACCTTCAGAGTAGCCACTTTCTATTTCTGTATGGCTCACACAAAATTAATTACTACTGATCTAAGTGACCTAGTCATAACCAGACCCACATATTGATCTCAGTGGAAAGGAAAAGTGCTTTTTCTTCACCGCATACACCTCAACCAAGGTTGAGTTTTACTAGCAATGACATAATTTCGCAACCGCAAAGGTCCTACTCTGGGTCCTACAGCTCTTGTTTGAGCCTTTTCAGAAACAACTGCATCCAGCCTTCAAGTTTACCCCTCATATCAGCATAAGAAGAGGGTTTCTCCTTCAGTTCTCTAGCAGTGCAATACAGGTAGTTACTTGTTGTTGTTGTTATTGTTGTTGTTATTGTAGTTTTGTTTTGCTTTGCTTTGCTTTTTTTCCTGGCACATCCAAGCTCACATTTTGTCTTGCTGTCTTTTTTTCTGAAGTTTGATGTCCAAAGCAGTACTCTCTTACAAAATCTCAATAATACTTTTGCAGTTTGGGGAGTAGAAAACTGAAGTTACAGTTATTGAAAAAAGGAAACTAGGATTTAGGATTTTTTTTTTTCCTAAATTATCCATTTCTCCTTTTAAAACTTCTTAAATGTATTAGAAAACAAAACAGGTGTTCTGATTAAATGTTCATTTCAGCTTTATAATGTCAAGGTTGAAAACATTATGAGAAGTTTATGGATGGGATTATGAATATGGGCAACTAAACCTTGCTGGTTTTTAAAATGGTCTATCCCTTTAGCGGCTGTAGAGAGAAAGATCTTAAAATAAGGAAAAATGGTATGAAATTATTTCCTTGAAAGAAATGGGTTGGCAGGATGGATGGAAACATTTTTCTGCATGACACAAAGACTTCAACTACATACTCTTGTGCAGCCAACACTAGCCAGCGTGGCCCAGCTGGGCTCTGGACAGAGGCATATTTGACATTATCACGAACCCCAGGGCAGGGGAGCGGTGAACAAGTAGAGTGGCAGGCAGGTGATGTGGAAGGAATCTGGTATAGCCATGCAGGTTCCTCTCGTTTGAAGTGGTTGAAGTCTTGTTCTGTGTGGAAGAAAGGTGAGGGAATAAATACTTTCATGAGTGCAAACATCCTAGAGGAATATTTCAAATAGGAGTCTGCAGTGGGAAAGAAATGTATTTAAATACACCTCACTTAGCAGGGGTACAGGAATCAAATACTCTTAAGGCTCTAAAATTAAACCACATAAAATGTTAACAGAAAAGTCATGTTTTAGTTTAGATCTCAGTGATAAAGAGAGTCAAAATACGAACAAGTTCCTTAACACTGATGGCTAAGTGCCTTTCTCTAAGCATGTTAAAAGAGAAGGAGACAGCAGCAGCAGGCTGAAATCAATTTGAGAAAGCTGGGTGTATTCTACAGCACCTGACAGAATTGCTAGGACCAAATGACACAGCCAGTGTCCCTAACATTTCTCAGGCTATGTCTGTGAAGCACCCAGCTCCATGGGAGGGTACCTTCAGGTCTGTGCACTATTCCAGCTGCGTTATTGTGTGCGGGGCAGGGCCAGCCCCCTTGGCTCAGGTGTTCCTGGTCCAGCTGCTGCCGCTGCTGTAGCCCCAGACCTGGTATCCCCAGCACAGTGCTCTGTGCCATGCAAGTACACTTCCACATTCTCATAAGGCAGCAGCTCTGGCTTTAGGGACAGTGGCAGAGATTAGGACTGTCTACAACCTTAGTAGTAAAAAATGGGCTATATATTATGCCTAAAAAGCATTTAAGTGAGGGGTAATGATACCTCATAAATTTTCACTGGTTTTCACCAGGACTATCCCACAAGAACACTTAAGCAAAACCACACAGTAATCCTGTCTCCTTAACAGGAGGTCACTTCCCTATCTACAGCACAGACAGATTTTGCACAGGTCTCTACCGTGAGGTCTCCCCTATTTCTTAATAGTTTCTCCTTCTGCTGCTGCCTAAATGACATCCTGCCTAAATGACACAATGACAAAAAGACGGATGTCTTTTCATATTCATGAGTTTTAAATTTATATTTCAGATATAATTCTCTCTCCAGTTTCTTATGTTTTTTGATTTAGTGTATCTGGACAGATTCAAGATTTTTATACCTTCCAGACCCAGGACTCTTTGCTAGATGTCCTGAGACATCTCAGTCAAATGCTGTTTTCCACACAAGCTTCTTTTATTTTCTCCAGTCAACAGGTTCTAAGAGACCCCACAGAGAAGGAAATGCAACACCAAGGACCCCAAATGTTGTAGCTGTAGCACCTACCCTTTCTTTGTGCACATTGCTGGGCAATCACTGCCTGTTCTGTTATTCCACCTAGGACTTAGAGCAGAAGTTCAAAACCACTTTGCAATACACTCCCAGTGCAAGTACACAGCAAGCACTACCAGTAAAACACTCAGAGAGGTTTATATTATCAGAAAAGAGCTGCAACAATTTATATGTGTTGGGACTTCTTCTCCATACATATTTATGGGGTCTGTTTACTCAAATAAAGCAATGTGTGAAATTCAACAGACACAGAACCTCAAGAGAAGTCTTCTGTCTGCTCTAATTAAAGAGAGAAGGAAAACACACAAAGATTCTTTACTGTAGCAAAAGTTAAAAGGATCAACAGGAACCACTGTGGGTTGATGAAACCTCTACATTTTAATGAATTATGACATGTCCTTAAGTCCTCCAGGCTTTCAAACCATTACAATACAACACTGTGGTCACTAAACAGACAGATACTGTCCCAGATTATGGACTGCCGGTTGTTAAGAAGGTGAAAACCAAAACAAAATACCTTCTGCTTCAACAAGGAAGAGAGACAAAAATGCAATACCTTTTTTCTTTCCTTTTTTTTTTTTTTTTTCCTAGAAATTATGAAAGTGAGGGTAGAGCAGCCCTTACCTGAATTGAAGTTCTCTGGTTCTAATATGTAAGTCGCAATTAAGAAATAAAGAAAAAGTCAAGTCTCAGGAATGTCGGTTAGGAAAAAATAAGCTTACCTGTGTAAATGGGAGAGATTCATAAGCAAGTAGAACAACTATGCTTTCCCATATTCCCTTCCATGTTGTTTGAGTTGAGGGTGGATTTGTTTGCAGTATTTAAAGCTCCTTTTTAATGGGTTGTGTGAAATCTGCAGATACATAACCTCTTTGAACTACAAAGCATTTCCTGCATTAATGAAGGAAGAAAGAAAGCCAAGAATTAATTTATTACAACACATTAATTACTGCATGAAATAAAAGTTCAAACAATCAGCAGAAACCACAAGGGTGAGGTAAAGGTGAGAGAAGATAAAATACGCACATTCTGCTTTGGTAGTGGCCAAAATGGGCCTATTACTACCAAACAAAAATGTAAGAAATGCAGCTGGAGTTTGTTATTGCAGAAGAAAGGAATTATATTGAGGGAACTTCTAGAAGACTTTCCTTTTGATAAAAAAACCTGTTCCAACCTTAAATAAAGGTAGCAAAAAACAAAGAGGAATCAATCATGTCTAACAGGAGCGAGTGCATAGGTATACAGATTTGCACATCTTGTTCTGAGACGGGTATATCACACGTCAAAAAGGCAGTTTTGCAGAATCCAATGTCGGGATGGCAATTGCCTCCCTTAGTTACTTGTAAGGTGGTCTACAAATCTTTTCACTGGAGGCACGAGATGAACATTTGTGTTCCTACTTGTATTTCTGTGGTTCTAGATTCCCTCAAAAGAACCATGGCTCTACATTAAGAGATGTGGGTCATAAAGATTGTGAACCCACAGAACATAAACCAGAGCTACAGGTGGAAGCTTACACGTCCTGCAGTGCTTCTAACACTGGCCTCTGTGTGAAGAGTCAACATTAGATAGAGTCATGTTGTGAAGGATGTCTTTGGCACTTGTTTCTGGATATCCCACATGGTAACGTGGAGTTCAAATCTCTCGCTCTAAGAAATAAAGGATGACACGAGGCTGTTAGCGGCAAAAAGAAATGGATCAACTGAATGCAAGACTGAGATACTCAGGAGGTACAAACAGGGAGCAGGTTTGCTTTAAAGAAGATCACAACTCCTATCCTGCTGCTTGGGCAGTGCAAAACATCTTAATGATCACACAACACAAATCACAAGCTGCAGAGACAGCCTTAAGAGCTCCAGCATCCTCGGCAGTGCTCACCCAAGCGTGTGCGTGAGGACAGCGCTTCCTGGAACTGAAATGCTGCTCCCTTCCCTCGCAGCTCTCCCACTCCAAGAGCTGCAGGTTGTTTTGTGAACAGCCTCATTCACTGCAGGCTGCACTTGCCTAAGGCTGGAAATCCATCTCCCCCGCCTTCTCCCTCCTCCCAGCCTGCCGCTAGTTTTGATGGGATATTTTTCTCCCCACATTAGCCTGCTCTCTGCTTCCCTCTCTTCCCGAGCTGGTCGTGTTTCCTCCTCCTAATTATTCACGCAGGAGAGCAGATGGCAGGGGGAGTGGATCTCTCACTCGCTAGCTCGTACAGACAGGAGGTTTTGTCACACAAAGGGGGAATAACGCCAACTGCAGAAGAAAGCAAGATATTCCAGAGCCTGGTTCCTAGCCTGCCCCCTCCTCTTTGTTCTTCGTTCAAGCGCGATATATTTTGGGAAACACCATTCAGTTCTCAGTGTTCATTTATGTCAGTTACATCACATCATGCTTTTTCTTTCTTGTTTTAAAATTTTAATTAGGCTGAGAAAACAATTCACAGTGTATCATTGTATCATTTCTCAAAATGAGTACAGATTTTTCCTCTCAAGAAGTAGCTGCAATTCAGTAATCACAAACATTTGGGAGCACTGTTTTCAAGTCTGCAGTGGACGCATCAATAGCCCTCTGCAAAGGTTCCATAATCAGACCGAGCAGGTCAGTTGTGATGAGGTAAGTGGGACACAGGCAGGATCTTTCTGACCTGAGGGGAGGACATTTGAACGTACACCTTGCTTGCAAATCGCACTGGGATACTCACCAACCACCCCTACACCTGGTTCAGTGATGAAGGCATTTCTGGAAGTGTTCCCAATAAGGCAGACTGTACAAGCCAGGCTGTTTCATAGTCCAGCAGTATTTACAGTCACAGAATTAGGCCACTCCATGCCAGTTGGCCTTAGTACCCAGGGAAAGTCCTGGACATGTATAATTTATTAGATTGGATGTAACATTGCTACAAATACCTACACAACTGTCTCAGGTTTGCTGGCCCATGTGACCTTTTAATCTGAGTGCCAAGTGGTTGCCACTAGAACGCAGCTGTAACTATCATTTCTACAGCTTCTGTTGCAGTTACTACCATGATCAAAATAAAATGCAGATGAGAATTGCCAGCTCTAGCTGACAAACTACTATTAAGGACTTCCCAGCAAAGCTACTGTTGTAACTTCGTGGATAAAGAACAGCAATGCTTTACATGAAGTCTTTCACTGAAAATATTGCCTGGTAGGTTCTGGAACAATAACAAAGTGCAGTCACCTTTTGATTTATAGTGCCATTCCATGGGTACCCCAAGAACAGGACAGAGAAGTCATTGGTAAAGGCCACTGGGGTCTGTGCTTTTTTAATTGAAGTAACAATGCTGTCTTTGACTGCCACACAAGTACTGCCAGACTTTCAGGGTTTTTGCTGGTTTTCAGAAAGCCTGAACCAAAATGACCTTGCAGAAAACTATATGCAACTGAAAACAGCTATTCAGAAAGAATGGACAAGTCAAACAAGTCCAGATTTTAATCTGTAGTTTCAAAAGCTTCTCTCATGCTCTAAATTAAGGTAACTACTGAGGTATAAATCAACAGAGCTGCAGTGGGGGAAAGCTAGTGAGAGAGGACATGCCTGATGTTTATCACACTAAAGCAAAATCTCTATTTCAATTTTAAATCGGGAGAACGAGCAGGAGCCAATGGGTTTCCAAGAGCAAATGTACCAGTTTATCAAGGCAAGTCTTGCAGAAAAAAAGCCAGCAAAGAGGCATGAGGGGAAGAAAGCCCCAGATGACAAAGTAATTTATGGTATTGTCTTAAGCCATCAGAAAAAAATTTAATTAAATCTCTTACCAAAGCAAATGCCATTTTGCTTCCATTTGTTATCAGTGATGCTAGACTTTCAAGGTAACACAGACAAACTTAAGACGTGTGTTTTCGTTACATGTCTCACAGACAAAGGCTTTGGCAGTTTGAGCAGAAATAAGAAGAATTAGAACATTTTCTGGTTTTATCATATGTAATATGCAGTGCATGCACCTCCCTTCTAGGATAGTTTCTTTGTCACTATAAAACTTAGACTACTGTGGCTATAATTGCAGCATATCTCAAGTGGGGAGGAACTCGCAAATGCACCTAATAATCAACTTCTCTTTAATTGGGTCCCTACCACAAGTAATTGAGATGTGGCTTTTGCCACAAAGCCAGTTAATTAATCTTTTCACACTACAGCAGATGAAGTGCATTCAAAGAAGGTAACTGTAAGAAACTCAAACTGAATACTCCTTCACTATTTAACATAGAAGCACGGACTCAGCTCAGCCACGTTTTTGGTTTATCAGTCATACAATGATCAGTCAATCCATCAATGAGACATCCAGTCCCCTGAGCCCAAAGTTGCATGATGGATTTCATAACTGCTTTGGACTCATGCTCTTCTGGCCCAGTTTAAATTGAGACTTCACCAAACACTTCAGAGTACAACTGTTTTGTTGAATCGGGAATTTAGCCATGGGATTATGAAAAGAAGTTTTTGTGCAGTACTATTATAAACATAAACCCTAGCCTTGTGTAAAGCTATTTAGTGCAATAAAGACATGGAAGAACATTAACAGTTTTCAGAGTCAACCAGGAGGCTCCTCTGAGCAGTTTTAAGTTATGTTTAGCAAGCAGGGTCTTGGGAAACCATTTTGAGACGCTTGCTTAGGGTTATTCCAAGCATTCCAGCCCAGTCACATTAGTACCCAAAACAGAGCTTTTCAGCCCTATCAGCATTTGCTATTTGTAATAGCTGCAGGCAACCCCATGCCACCCCCTTCCTATACTTTTATAACTTGGATTTCCTCCACCCCCACTCCCAACTGTTGCTGTGTCTCTGTCAGGGTTTTTCTTCCAATTTGCTGTAATTGCATTATGCTGAGGCTCTGTCATGGATATGTAAGTGGGGGAATTTCTTGACAACTCCGAGGCCCCAGGTCTCTGCGTCCTGGAGAGCAGGCACGGGGGAGGCAGATGGACAGAGGTGCTGGGCCAAATTTCAATTCCTTTTTACTGAACACCATTTTTCCTGTGCTAGCACCACCATCACTGCACTTTACATAGCCTGATAGAAGCATTTTAAACATAGTCTCTTCAGGCAGCACAGCCCTGAGCGCAGCCACATCGGCTTTCACCCACTGTTGCCTCAAATATTGATAGTTTGACAGTTACCATATGTTTATACTGGCTCATGGCAATGACCAGGGATCTTTAGAAATCTCATTACTTGTTAATGAAACAGATATTCTGTTTGTCATTAATCAGCCCACATGGTTCATCCAACCAGCCTCCTGCCTGATGTTAAATGCTGAGGTTTCCCTAGCTGACCTTCCAGCCGTGAAGGCGACAGCACTTCAAACCTTATTATTCCTCAAATCTTTGGGCTGGCTTTGTTGTGTGAATGCAGTTAAAGCTGGGCCCAGCAGAACACACCAAGTACTTGCTTCTCATTGCATTGCACAAATCTCTTCCATTAACAGTTCCAGCCATGCGATGTCATTTTGCCACTCATTGAATTGTGAAAACGGATTAGTTCTGTGATTTGCAGGGCTCGCAGCATACAGGAAGAGAGATTTGATAAAATTTGAAGTCTGTGGTGGTTCAGAAGACAATTTTGATGTGAACCTAAGCTTTGGCAAGACATTCATTCTCTGGCCATGTAATCTACATTGCAGCCAGTATTAGAAGAAGATGAATAGATGAGTGAGTGTAATAAGGCAATTGCTAATGGTGTGCAAACACAGAAGATACTTTTATGTTCTAGCTTGAAAGATTTTTATAAGCAGAAATAAGGAGGCCTCACTAATATAGAAGAAACACTAAGCCTGTTTGACTAGATTACAGAGATGGTCCTGTTAGAGAGCAATGTTGACACTGAGCAGTATACTTACATTACAGGGGATTTTTCACCCCCCATGACACTAAGATTTGTTGTAACACCCAATAAATTTGATTTTTCTTATTGTGACTTAGAGGCTAGTGACCTTATATTGATGTGACAGCGCAGGGTCTCAGGAATTGTCGGGACTTGTCCCAGTGTGAGTTTATTTTAAGATATTCTAGCAACAAGGAAACCAACTGTTGCTTATTTTTGTTTTATTCTCACTTCAGAGTGGTAACAAACAGTTTTTTTCTGTATAGACTGCTGTGTTGTTTGCACCTTTCCTCACCTCTGTGCTTTCACTAATCTGCTTTCCTAAGGCTTCCTGTGCAGGACTCGCTGAGAAGTAAGCGGCACTGCCCTGTGTTACTCACCACACTGTCCTCCAGTGTGCAAAGTGACTGGACATGAAGCAGGGAAAGCAAAGAGGCTTGTTGGTACACAGACATTCTCAGCAGATGACCATGGAACCCCTGAGGTTCCACCTTTGCTCCAAACAGGAGTGTAGCTCTGCTTCCCTTGCCGCTCCTGCTGGCAAGCATTGCAGTTGTACTTTGCTGTCTGCAACACACAGTACTCAGTAGGTTTATTACTAACAACCTATTGGGTGAGCAGCTCTGTTCCTCTGGCTGCCTAATTTACCTCCTTTAACACAAACACCTCAATGCTCAGTTTATTTTATTCAGACCCCTCTAAATATCTCCTGGCCTGTGAGCCATTTTCAGGTAGCCATACAGCTGAAACACAGTGCTGGTAGCACTTGGGCTGTCACTTGCTCTGACATCAAAAGGCTTTTGCAACTTGAACCCGGCTGTTTCGGCATCGAGACTACAATGCAAGACACATGACTCTATTTGAACAAGCAAGAACAAGCACAGTTGTATACGGTGTTACTCTGGCTGCCAAACTCAGAGCATGGTTCCCTTTCCCTTGTGATTGCTAATTGGCAGTGTGGAATGTTCCTCAGGTTTTCCTGCACCCAGTCCCCAGAGCACACCACCTGAGTCTGACTGGGTACATGACAGCCTGTTGTCATCCCAGTCCCTCATTCTTGAAAAAGTGCCTACCTTTAGCAGGGACAGAATTACTGCTGCCCAAAGGGGATAGGAATAACTTGGCGTAAAGCTCTGTGGGCTGCCTGTGTCCCTGCAGTCCATGCCCAGTGCTGCCTACATACAGGGAAAAGCCACCAAAGGAGACACAGGGTGCAGCAGTTTCTGCAACATCTGTACTTTCCAGCCTAGCCAGACAGGCTAAGACATAGGAGAAGGGCCTGCTGGGTCCTTGGGAGGTAGAATTGCTATAGATTTAGAGATAACAATTAAAAGATAGCATAAAAGTAGAACGATCAAGTGTAAAATATAGTCCAAACAGCAGCCTAAGACTAAGGAAGAAATAGCTATCAGCACCATGCCCCTATGAGCTAAAAGAGAGTAGTAAATATCAACAATAATCAGCACAGCCCTTCTGCAGAAAGCCTCGAGACTCTGGCAGCTCATTACACCCTTCCCCTCTCACACACACACAATTTTCTACATAAAATTTTAAACTGTATTAATGAGGCTTTTCTGTATTAGGTTGGATTATGAATGTAGTGTTGCAGTAAAGCTAACAGACAAGATCAGACAATGGTTAGAACAATTGCAATTGCCATTCTTGCCTGCAACTTTTCGGTGTGGAGACCGGAGACAGTGGCGAGGTTTGTTTTCATGACACTGGGCTGCAGCACACTGACCAGCTCAGGCTCTCCAGGCTGCAAGGCTCAGATTTTCACCTTTGTATACTTTTCCTTTCCTGGTATCTTCCACAGCTTACTTGGATTTACAGCACAGGATCTGGCAGTTTTCTGTCTCACTCCAGGAAGAGATTTTTATCCCTATTTGTAAACAATGCAGGCGTTTTCAGGAACATCGGATAATCTTCATCCTCTTATTCGTATTCTAGCTCAGGGGCTCCTATGACCTTATAAAATCACACTTCAGCTCTGAAAAAAAACAAGAAAGCTAACCCCAGGAATTGTTGAACAACTTTTCCTGATCTGATATTATTAGCTATAGTAAATAAGTGGCAATTCTGGAGTAATTAAGTTAGAAATGATATTATGAAAACACACAGTTAACCCAGAACTTAATCCACAGTGAATCTCAAGTTGTCTCACTATAATCATCTTCACAGCATATACGAAAAAAACCCCTTGTTCCCCCATTCCATTTCACAGAGCATAAACCAAAAAAAATCCACCTATAATAGTAAAATCATAGAATAGTTTGGGTTGAAAGGGACCCTTAAAAGCTTTCTACTTCTTCCTGGCAACAGTCTTAATCTTGATCCTAAATTGTTCCTGAATTTTCACATGTAATATGTCAAAACATTAGGATCTTGGGTATTTTTAAGAACTGAAATTTATGTTCAAGTCTGGGTAGAAGCAACAGTCTTTCATTAAAACTAGAGCCAATTCTCAGAAGAGTTTGAAAGTACAGTTTTCCAGTCTTGTATTTGAGAAGATTTGAAGTGTCAACCCTTTACTTGTCCTTTGTCAGAATGAAAGATGCAATTTCTGATCAAAAGAATTCAGTAACTCTAATTTGAAGGCTTTCAGAAAGCATTTTCTCTGTGTAAATTTCTTCCTCTGTGGACCAAAGGAGAAACTAATTTTTAAATGTTTAAGCTTTCCAGGAATGAAAGCTGTTTCTGGACCAATATGTTGTATGCCACTTGATCTTTATGCCAGGAAAGAGCTTTGAAAACACCTTTCAGATATACAGAATAAAGGCAGCATAATTCTGCTCTTGTTGTGGAGTTTAGCATCACACAGGGCTGACACCAAACTGAGAGAGTTTACATCAGAAATGACAGATGGCAAGACGGTTGCCACCACTATCAACCCTGTCCTGTCACCAGCTCTTGAGTCTGAACCTGCCTGACACCAGGACAACCCCAGTTTATAGCTGTTAAAGCTGAAAGGATGTGTTTTTCATGTCAACAGAATGGAACAGTTGGTAATTTTTCCAGAGGAGAGATTACAGCAGGCTGCCAGGCAGTCATCAGTTCTGACATGCTATTCGGAGAGTCCCTGTTGCTGTGTACCAAATGTCTAATCCACAGCTCAGGAAAGAACTGGAAGGTGGACGAGCAGTTGATACACATATAACAAGCTGGTATTTCTGCAGCACGGGGATTTTTCTAATAGTTCCTTAAAGATGATAAAATATGTCCAGCAAATAGCTGAAAATGCTGAGATTCAGACAAGATTTAGTCTCACATACACACTGATGGGAGGTAAGCATTCAGGTACCTACACTGAACAACAAGTGCTTTGGGTACTTCAATTAGCCTAAAACATTTAACACCTTTAAGTTTGGAGACTGAAAGGCAATGTTATAAAAAAGGAGTGCAGTAATTTTCTGCCCTTTTTCCCCTTTGCAGGTGGGGAAACAGTGAAGAAGTTTTCTCACTAAAGGGCAAAACTGAGCAGGGTGAGTCTCCTTACAGAAGTCTACAGTTTTGGCTAGGGCCTCCTAAATGTTAAACCAAAGCCACAGCATTGTGCCTGAAGTGAGGGCGTATTTCAGCACTGTCGGTGAAGTGCTCTGGTACACTCCAAGACTTGGTTAGCAGGTTGCAGCTAGAAGAGAATGCAGACTGTCTGAACAGCAATCACCTGAACATCTTGTTGCATCATGAAGACAGGGTTGCCCTTAGTAGGTCACTGGATCCCTCTCCCATGGAGAAAAAAACATCCCTCAGGAAGCAATGTCTTGGCTGTTGGTTGTTTGGGCATGTGTACAGATAACTCTCCTGCTCTTACCCTCAGAAAGCCTTCACGAGGCTGATCCCTACTGTTCTGAGCCATCTGGATACATCAATTCTGAAGTACTGCAACAGAAAAGCAGTCCTCAGTGTGCTGGAAGACAGTATGCAGTGTTAGCTGGGCGCCAGAGATGAGGTAGATTAAGTATTCCTCAACAGTTGTGTGCCATTTGTACTGGGATAGAGGATGTGTGGGCAATTAACAGACCCGAAACAAGACCTCATTGACCAAACTGTTTTACAGTTAATTAAAAAAAAAAATAAATCCATATAAACCCATGATTAACATATGCAGTTCCCTACTGGGAGGAAAGTAGTAGGTTGAATAGGTCACTTGCTACACCCTAAAGGTCTTGTAGCAAAACTAGACTGCAGGGTTCCCGTGGCCATGGTTCAAGCCCTACCATGGACAAGGCAATCATTGTAACACTAGGAAGGGTAAAATTCCAGCAGCTATTATTTTTCATTCTTTACTTAAGAAAATGACCCACCATCTAGAACTAGGCTAAGATAGGTTAGTTTGAAGTACAGTGTATTGAATAAACTACGTAAATCGCATGCCTGCCTTTGAGGTGTTCCAGGTCTCATAACCAAGTAAGAAGGGCTATGCAGTTCCTGTAGGAGTTAGCTCTTACTCTGTTATGTGTCTGAGGCCATTCCCCACCTCTCTAACAGAGAGAGGCAGTGAGCATACTGCAGGCCAACACTCTGTGTGATATAATTCCAGCCAACAATAGAGAATTATGAGATTACCCTAATGCAAATACATCAGTAGGAAAAACAGTCATCTGCTGGCTCCCCTACCATTTTCTTCACAGCATTTCTGTCACCCTGATTTGCTGCTCTTCTGTCTACAGAAGCAAAGGGTAATCCTGTTGTGCAATTACCTCCTTCTCCTATAATTAATTTTTTGCTTGAAGGAACAAAACTAAATGACTTTTAATTTTATTTTGAAATAAACTGTTCTTTGCAACTTCTTTTGCAGAAACTAGAATGAGCTGATTTTCTTCTGGATTGTATTGTTCTTTCTTAGCATTGTGTGCTTGGTAAATTATATTAGCACAGCATGCAGTTGGCACAAGATACGTGATGCTGTCTCAACTGTAAAATCAAAACAGTTCGGCTAGAAGAATGAAGGATATTGCCTCCACCCCCTCTATCCACAATATTCAGGAAAGAGGAAAACTATAACTTGGCTATGTTTCCTAATTTGTCATTAAAACATATAGATATATTCTGCAGCAAGATCCTTTTGACTGATGCTAAATGCCTGACTAATTCTGTAGGCTGAGATCAGAAGTGACAGATTCACAAAATTTGCATTAAGTCAGTTTTAATATGACATATAATGTACTTTCTTTTCCCGGATCACAATCACCTCAAAGACATCAACGAGTTTGGCTCAACTATTGCTAAGAGTTCTGCCAACTGTATAGACTGGGTGACCAATAAAGAAATCAAAGATCATAGATTCAGGATCTAACCCCGATATGTGGCCTGTCAAAACGAACAACTTTAACACTTTTTCAAGGTAGGACCCCTTTACTGTGCCACAGTGGATAAATTTGGCCAAGACACTAAATCCACTGAAGAGGTATGTTGTCAAGAAACACCTCTTTTGCTGCTCCCATAAGGCATCTCTGGATTTCAGATAAATTCAGAAGCCCTGAAGAAAAAGATTTTCATTAAAATACCAACATTTTCTTTTAGATCAATTTGACGTTAAAGAAGTGTTTGTGTTTTTCCTGTTCAAGATTTCAATGGACAAGAGCGTCGGATATGATGAAATGTCAAGCAAAAAGCATTAAAGGAGCTTTTCATCATTTTTATTGAAGTTGTCTCTGAAACCCTCTATTTTTAAATCTAGCTTCAAAACTTACATGGTGATTATTTCACAAACCAGAGCTTCCTCCATATTGAATATCATAAAAATGTAGTTATCTTAAGGGGACAATTCACTTTATCTTGCTCAGCCTACCAATGAGCAAACTCTTCTGCAACAGGTTTAGAAAACCATTAGCTGAAGCTACCCATGGCACCAAACCTTAAATTCAGCTGTTTTACCCCCATGCTAAAGAAAACTGGAATTTCATTGAGAACTTTGATACGCTTCTTTCAATATCTTAAAAATCCATGGATAATTATAAAACAGGATAGGGCAGAGGACTCCCACATTTGAGGGAAACAAAGTGAGGATTTGGCTTCATTTCAGGTAACAATCCATAAAGCAGCTTCCTGACTTAGGGCAGGGGAACAAAGGTGAGTCACTCAATGGCCCTCAGTAATCAGCTGCCTTGTCACATATGAACACACACATGAACTGAGTGGTGCTTCTTCCCAAAAGAGGTTTCCTTGGTCAGGAAGGCTCCAAGAAGTCCTTGTCAAAACTCCAAGAGTTTTGACACTAGCAACAAGGACGTTAGGGAATAAGTATGGAGAGCAAAGGTGCACGAAATACGAAGACAATACTGCAGTGGCTGCAATGTGTATGCAGTGAGGTGAAGAATATTTCTTAACTGCCACAGCTGTAAACTGTTGTCAACATTGTAAGTCCACTCAAGGACAAGCAATATGAAAAAAAAAAAAAGGAAAAGAAAATGAGGGTGCGTGTAGTCACAGCGTTACTACTTCTGCAGCATGATAGTACGTGGTGATAATGTGAGCTTGAAAAAAAAAGGAAAGCAATTAGTGTTATAAACTCAGTGGATGGAAGATATCTAAACCAAAAAAGGTCTTCAGGCTCAATGAATTCTCAGGATAACATTTAAAGAGTACATTGAAATGCTCTAGAATTTCTTAGGTGTCTCAATCTCTGTTTTTTGAGAGTATGCTTTAAGAAAACCAAAGACCCAGTTGTTTTGACAGTCTGGCCCTTATTTTTAAACCTCAGCTATTCACTAGAGAGGAACAATTAACCTTCCAGCACAAGTACCAATTCATATACTTAAGAAATTGCATTGAATGAGTGATGTGCAGTCTGAAATTAGACCACACAAAGGTTTTAAGCTCTTGAACAGAATAATGAAGGTAGTTATTAGTATGGAAAGACATTCACCGAGGGAGCCTCCTGAACTGATTGCACGAGTCTAGCCACAAGAATAGCCTCCTCATTATGTATTGTAACACAGCACAATAAGCTGGCACCCAGTGAAATAGACAACTTCAGTCCAAAATTATTCTAAAGGATGTAACTTTTCTGAAGAACTGCTTTCAGACTACATGCCTTTCTGTTAACCTGTAAAGCAATATGGTCAAATAGCATAATTAAGCAAATGGGATCAGAGTTTTGACAGTTGCCTTCAGACCCACGGCAGTGTACAATAGCTTACTTGGCAAGAAATATGGAGAGCTCAGCTAATATCTGGAGAGCAGGTTGGAGTTTCATCAGCACAGCTAGTCAGGGCATTTCCAAAAGGACTTCACTAAACTTGACAAGAGTTATATGTATTGCAGGGACCACCATCAGTGAAAGCATTTTTGTCATTCAGGAAATCACTTCATGCTGCTGATGTGCATGTTTTTAAGAAGGCTTAGGCTGATCTTTTTCTTTTTGTCTTGTCTTAGAGCAGCACTTGCCAACAGTGTTATGCCACAATCAGGGGGAGTTTGAAAAAAAATTTCCATATCTGTTCATTCCCAAGACTTTTGCAGAAGATTAGCTACAGTTGCATACAAATCCCTGAGGAATTTTGTGTCAGAGGATGATCTAATAAAATACACATTGAATTTTGAATTCAGGCAAATACATTTTCACCTTCCCTAAGAGGGGAAATAAAGTTGCTTTCACAGCAGAATGTGTTGGTGTTCTATTTCAGAGTTAGATGTAGAGAGACTAATGTTATCTTTGCAGAGGCTTTAATAGTAAGCTGCCCAGAAGACAGAAAAATAGAGCTTATGTAGGGTTGCACACACACACACACACACACACACACACACACAAATTTAAATTGCAAAGAGCCTGTAGAAAATTGGCTACATTTCAATTTTAAGTAGAAAAATCAATTCCACAGACTAGACAATTATTCCCACAGAGTGAAGGCTGGGATATTTTCTATATTTTCTTGCAATATTTTCTAAACCTCTGTTATTGCTCTGAAAGATGACAGGGGAGAGAAATGCTTCAGTATACACTTGATATTGTTATTAATGATGAAGAAACTGAAGAACATACTACATTAGTGCATTCTGATGGACTCTGTGGGCATGGGTAGGGTACTAGTCTGATTAGAAGACTGAATCCTAGCCTACTTCAATTACTGTGAGGAATTTAATTACTCTCTCTTGTTAGAGGGGGTATGCAAAATTGTCCAATAGACTGAGATCTCCATACTCAATTCCCAGAGCTAGGTGAGAAAACATTACTTAAAGCATGATCTCTCTGAAATGATATATTAACCAAAACTTGAAAATCTAGAGCGAGGACTAAAAAATATTGAGCCAAAGTGATCTTCAAATGAGTACCATCAACTAGATAAAACAGATCAGTTTAACTTGGCTTAAGATACAACAGCTAGGTGTGAGCTATACCCAGAGTATTTAATGTGAGTGCAAAACCTGCTGTAATAAAATGAAGTAGAAAGCTTTTGAGGGTGGTAGAAGGTTTTGACACTGTGATTAGCTTTTTTTCCTACTGCTGTTTCTACAAATCAAAATAATATTCAATATCTTTTCCTTAAATTAAAGCTCCCTCAGAAGATGCTGTTTAGAAACTACCTTTTCCGAGGAAGCTACAAAGCATATCAATACCAGGTACTCTGAGGTGGTTTGAGCTTTAGATACTTACTATAAAGCTTCAGATCAAGTTCCTTGAGAGAGATGTGAAAACCAGATAAACAGAATGTTTAAAAAAAAAAAAGGAAAATGTATTTCTCAGATTTTGAAAATTTGCTTAAAAACCTCACTCTCCATGTGTCAGATGCGAAGCTACATTTTCATGGATCTCAAATAAATTAGATGTAGAAGCTAAAATGCTGAACTTCATCTTTACTTTAGCCAGACTTATTTTCTACTGATGCGTCTTAGTCACCATACACCTCTGAGAATCTGTCTCCTCATTTGCAGGACACAATGTCCTTTCTTTTCCCCCTTCATCAGCTTCCACACGGAGTTCCTGGAGGGGAAATCCAACACCAGAGGGCTCACCTGAAGTACACATCTTCAGGCAGTGAACCCCTGCTCAGCACAGTAAGACAGCAGGACTGAGAAGTGACTTGTAGTTTGCTACAGCACTTCACAGAGTAACAGGCTCTGGGATACCACTTTGGCTTCGGGCAGTTGGTTTCTGCAGCCACCTAAGCTTCACCCCTGGAGGCCAGAGGTGCATCAGCTCCTGTTCTCAGCTTGTGCTGCCCTGTCACATTGACTGCACGTTTACCATTCTGGGTGGTAATTTAGTACTATAGGAATACAAATATAAACTATTGCTGACAAGGATTAATATCGCATGCCACACAGTACCAAATTTTTAGATGCTATTTGCAGCTTGAGTGCATTGTGCTGACCACTGCTGGGACAAGCCAGAATGGGACAGCCCAGCAAACATGCCAGGATAGCAGAATAGGCAGAGCTGCAACCTAGCTCAGGTATACCAGTCGAGCTAGCCGTGGAGGAACAGGGTGTGTCAAGGACTAGGACTTGTTGGGCAGAGGAAGATAAGAGCATGTCTACACCCAGGGATGCTACTAGACCAGAGAGAGCAGAAGAGATTATTGTTCTACAGATGAACTCAGAGAGAGTAGCTAAAAATGGGAAACCTACATACTTCAACCAAAGCAACTGTCTAAGCATAACTATCAAGATCTATCTGTACTTGACTTTTCAAAAGAATGACAAGAAAGAAATTCATAACTCCTCTCTCTCCCCACCCTGGACAAGATACTTTGGCACCACTGTCAGGAAAAGGGGAGCAGGGTGGAAGACAGATTCTAGTTTTTCTTTCATTGGATTTGCAATGGAAATCGCAACTATTGATAAATGTGTTGCCAAACACAAATCTATTTACTCATTTTGGTTCATTTGTCTCCATGGAACCCATCAGAGAAAATTAATCTCCTAGCTGGAAGTAAGCTGTTGTCAGAGTCAAACTCCTCCAGCTTGCCTGCAGGGGATTCCTCGCCTTTCACTATGATTGAAGGCCTGTACCACACTGTTGAGCTGCACCTCATTAAATTAGCACTGAGCAGACTCTGCAGAGCTGCTTCCTTTCTAACACCATGATAGTCAGCGCTTGCTGTTGCTATGAGGAATGAGCTGCTGAATGTCACAAAAACATAGACATTTGCTGCAGCTAGAGGTAGCTGTAATTAGAAGACAACACAACCAGGTCAATAATTTCAGTACCAAATTTCTCTGCCTCCCTCTCCTCATGAATAGGAAAGAGATAATGTTCTCGTTTTGGTTTCAGCAGCCTGGCTTGCTTCTGCTGGTTCCAGATGACTTCCACCAACTTTGAGAAAAATTGGGCACATGGAAAACTCTTTGAATCAGACTTGTGGCAGTGTGAAAAACTTCATTAGCAAAGCCCACCTCTAGAGTACTAACGCGTTTTGCATTAAGGCACATGTTTAAATACATCTGCAGACTTTATTCCACCAACTTTGGAGCTTTTAAAAAGATGCTCATCTTTGCCAGCCAATCTTTCCAAATAAAAGGAAAAGAGCCTCATGAACACTTACTGACAGTAAGGATAAGGCAAAGCAGTTTCCTGTTTCCAAATCAAAGTGCAAAACCTATTGTTTATGAGGCTGAGCAGCGCAAAGTAGCACACAAACTGTTTTCACTAGTTGCCATTCAGTGGGTAGTCTGAGCTTAGAGTGGTGTAGCTGGACAGCCTGTAAGGAAGAAGATTTCAGACTAGTTGATGCAAGAATTATTCCTGGCCTTAGGAGTTTAAGATGAGCTCTTTCCAAACTCTTCCTGGACAAATATCCATGCTTCAAAGGGTAGTACACGCAGTATGGGGGTGGAGGGGCTGATGAGTATCTCACTCCTGAGACTGAGCCTACCATAGAACAGTGTCAGATCAGTATGTGACAGCTCTGCAGTTGAAAACAAGCAGTTTGGTGCAGCTCTCAGTGCAGCAGATCTGAGGGCCCTCCCTGCTGCTCACTTTGTGTTCCTTTCAGAGCATACCAAAGTATACTACAGAGAGCTTTAAAAGGCAGCTCTGGAGATAGAAAGCCTGTTCACGCCTTATCCCATTTCAGTGTCCAGTTTGCTTCCTACATTGCCACTCAGAGCCCACCCTACACACCTGAAGTGAGATACTCTGGTACTGCATTCATCAGTCTCAACAGGACTTTATTTTAAAGGAATAAACTGGGCTGCAAACAGATGATTTCACTTGGCCTACAAACATTGCATTAATGTGTTTCACTGCATACTGCTGCCTCCTTGCTGGAGTGCAGCTCAACCTAGAAGGATGCCAAAGAAAAGAAGAACAAAGGCTTGTCGTAAGAAATACTAAAGTTTTCTTTCCGTTAAAAATTGTTCTCATGTAATCAGAAATTTTAGAGAGGACTTGAACACCTTCAGAATATGACTGGAGATTTATCCTTGCAAGTTGTGACATCTCCTTCTAGCAATTGCAGCTGCCACATGTTAGCACTGGTCACACCTCCAGATCTGCTGTACAGCCAAGGACAGGCAACCAAACACTAAGCCACACGCAGGCTGTGAAAAATGAATGTGCCATTTTACTACTACTTTGTTCAAAAGACCACATTTAAAACTCCAGGATTTCTCTCACTGAACAGCCCGGCTGTTACCTCCAGTCCTTTTATCAGATCAGGCCTTCTGAGATTTTTACCATATAGTGGAAAAGACATGAACTGTGAAGGGCATCCTACATTATCCAACCCGCAGCAACAGAAATGCCTTCAGGTGTCTTCCCCCAAGCTGAACTGAACTGACTCTGTTAAACACAAATGAAAGCTGAAGAGCAGAAACAGACATGATATATCACAAAAGCATAACGTCGTATTAAAGAGAAAGCAAAGAAACAGCCATGGGAAGGACTTTACTCATGTCCTGCCTTGTGGCAATTACTGCAACTCTAGTGCTTTGGGAGCCAATTTTTTTATACTATGTGAGATTAATTCTGCCGTTTCATTCACTTCCCTTCAATGTACTGACTAGAAAGAACTTGAGCACTTTCTGAAGTCCAGGAGAAACATATTTTTGTATAGCCTACTACTACTACTAAAAAAAAAAAAAAA